>CM074290.1:9734473-9786973 GCA_037194245.1 Opsariichthys bidens | reverse complement strand
AAATCATGCCATTTAACAACATCTATTGAGTTCATAAAGCATTAACAATCTGATCATTTATTAAAATGGATACTGTAATATAGCCGTATAAAATGCTAAATGAAGTTGTCTGTTTCATTTGTCTTGGATTTAATTTAATACAAATTTATTATCAAAACCAGTGGTAATCAAATTAAGTCATAAAATTAACAATTTAATTAAGCTTTTAATATGTAATTAAATGAAAATGTAACTATTCCCGTTTTTTGCAAACTGCTGAACAACAGCGGTTTACTTTTTTAAAATTAAAACATTGAAAAAAAAATGTAATATTTTATATTTTGTTTATTATTAAATCTTAGTTTTTATGATTTATCTCAGTTTGATTTTTGTGCATTCTACTATACAATAGCAACAAATCACTATTTCTTTAAGTTCAACCATCAGTGACCCGTCTCTTCAAATCTTCATCAGCCCTGTTAGTTACTGTCTTGATAAGCACATCATTTTAGTTATTGTCTGTCAGCCCATCATTTCTTGCCGTTGCTGTCTTGATCAGTCCAGCACACATACAAAATGTGTATTAATTTTAAATTTCAAATCAAGTTGTGACTAAACTAATCCTTAAGACAATCCACCAATGCCATTTTTTTTCAGCTGGTTGGATGCGATCCATCATGCAGAATATTTAAACAAAGGCTCCTGTCCGTTCTGTCTCTTCCAGGTACACCTGTGAATCGAATCCCCATCATGGCTAAGCAGGTGTTGGATCTGTACATGTTGTATAAACTGGTGACTGAGAAGGGAGGTCTGGTGGAGGTGATCAACAAGAAGATCTGGAGGGAGATCACCAAAGGCCTGAACCTGCCTACCTCCATCACCAGCGCCGCCTTCACCCTCCGCACACAGTAAGATCTCCTGACGCTTTCCATCTACAAAAGTAGATCTGCACATTCATTCCCAGTACTTTTTGCCTCCAATATCTCTAACATCTCTAAAGTCACACTGTAAGCCGACCATTTTTGATCTTCTGTGGCAGGTATATGAAGTACCTCTATCCATACGAATGCGAGAAGAAGGGTCTGAGTTCCCCTGGAGAGCTGCAAGCGGCCATTGACAGTAACCGCAGGGAGGGCCGCCGCCCCGGATACAGCAACAGCCTGTATCGCTTTTCCCCTTCTCCCAGTGCCTCAGCCCCTCATCTCCTCTCTCCTCCAAAAATGCATCTGCCTGCCACGGGACACAATGGACTGCAAGCCACCCCCAGTCCCGCCCTGAAGAAAGCCACAGGTGTGCGATCTTTTTGATGAGATTATCCTTCCTGCTCTGGCCAACAACGGCAAATTTCAGTTTCTTAATTTCCTTGGGTTGTCTGTTTAGTACAGACCCCCGCGCATAACATTCAAACAATAGTAGGATAAATCGTGCGTACGATTTACTCATTTGTTCCCTCAATTTATGAATCATCTGCACGATTTAGAAAACGAGGTAACAAAATAAATCCTCCGCATGATATAATAAATCGAGGGAACAAAATAGTAAAACATCTGCACAATTTAGCAAATCGAGGGAACGAAGTAGTAAAACGTCTGCATGATTTAGAAAATCGAGGGAACAAAATAGTCGCGTTTACATACATTTTACTGCTTACGAATGATATCTCCCGAACTGAATATTTGCTAAACAAGCTCTTCTGACAAGTCTTTTTAGATAATGTCATCAAGGCAAAATTGCAAATGGGCCCTTTTCACACAGTAATTAATTTCCACCGTAAAATATATCAAAAGGATTACAATTTTTATATATATATATATATATATATATATATATATATATATATATAATAAATAAATATATATTTATTTATTTATATATTTATTTATTTATATAAATATATATAAATAAAATAAAATATATTGTTGTTTTCAAAAAACAATGTGCATTTTATACATTTGAATTTTATTACCTTGGCATTAAATGACAGAAAACTGCATGAGTGTTTCTTATACAACATCTGAGGGAGCGATGGCGATATCGGTCTGTCTTCTCACCAATGTAATCAATCTTTTGTTATTTTTCCTCTTTTGTAGTCATAGATACTCTCTTGTGGATTCTTTTGCTATTAGAGCAAATATTGAAACAAAAAATATTTTTCTGGTAGTTTCTGTTCACCCAGCTATGACAACTTGTGTTTCTGAGAACCTGGGGATGTGAAGAGAGTCCATAGGGAAATATTAGGCATGTTAAACACTAAAATCTGACTACATTTACATTCATTCATTTGGCAAATAAATTGCATTGAAAAATGTTGTGCACATGCACGGTACCGTAATTATTATTATCATTATTATTCATTTAACTACATTTGGATATTTACTTGATATTTTCTAAAACAAAGCTGTTTTGGCATGCGTCTGCTTTCTTTTTAGGTTTGTCATGAAGGCAAAAATGGGAGTAACGCTTGTAATATTATCACAAGGGCGTTCTAAACACTGCGACTGCTCACTGTGTATTCGCTGAAGTTTTGATTGGAATACATGAAGAAGAAAAATATTTAGGGGTCATATGAACACAACTTTCTGAATCTGAATTTATTCTGAATATGGAATTCAATATTCAACTACTAATATTTTACCCATACCGTGAAATTTTAATTTAATTGGTATTACTGCTGACAGAATTGCATTTCATTAAATTTTATTCTTCATTCTCTACACCTTTACATAATGCCACCTTGATGTGGAATTGAAACAAAAGCAAGCAGGAAGTGTATGTAGGAAATGGAGCAAGTTTCCTGGCCCGAATGGGGAAATGATCGGCCATTAAAAAGCTACGTTTTCCTGTGAGGGTCTACTGACAGACACACCTCAGGGGTCGCAGTAAATGAATCGCTTGTGTTGATGTGTAAAGCAGGGAGCTATGTCCATGTCAAAATATCCTGCTTCTTAACTTCCAGTTGGCTGATGAAAAGTTCCCAAAAACTAACCAAATAACTAATGTTTGAATTGACTTTGTTTTTCTGCTGAGGTCTTCAATTGTTAGCCAATAGCGAAATGCCCATTTAAGCAACCTACCAAATTAGCATTAGCTCAATGGAGAGCTACACTCATGTTCAGGAAGTAAAATAAATAGAGCAACAATTAACTCTCTCTCTCTCTCTCTCTCTCTCTCTCTCTCTCTCGCTCGCTCTCTCTCTCTATCACTCTATCTCTCTATCCCTCTATCACTCTCTCTATCCCTCTATCACTCTATCTCTCTATCACTCTATCTCTATCTCTCTCTATCACTCTATCTCTCTATCTATCACTCTATCTCTCTATCCCTCTATCACTCTATCTCTATCACTCTCACTCTCTCTATCACTCTACCTCTCTATCACTCTCTCTATCACTCTATCTCTCTATCTATCCCTCTATCACTCTCTCTATCTATCACTCTATCTCTATCACTCTATCACTCTCTCTATCACTCTATCTCTATCACTCTCACTCTCTCTATCACTCTACCTCTCTATCACTCTCTCTATCCCTCTATCACTCTCTCTATCCCTCTATCACTCTATCTCTATCACTCTATCTCTATCACTCTCACTCTCTCTATCACTCTACCTCTCTATCACTCTCTCTATCCCTCTATCACTCTCTCTATCCCTCTATCACTCTATCTCTCTATCACTCTATCTCTATCTCTCTCTATCACTCTATCTCTCTATCTATCACTCTATCTCTCTATCCCTCTATCACTCTATCTCTATCACTCTATCTCTCTATCACTCTCTCTATCCCTCTATCACTCTCTCTATCCCTCTATCACTCTATCTCTCTATCACTCTATCTCTATCTCTCTCTATCACTCTATCTCTCTATCTATCACTCTATCTCTCTATCCCTCTATCACTCTATCTCTATCACTCTATCCCTCTATCACTCTCTCTATCCCTCTATCTATCACTCTATCTCTATCACTCTCTCTGTCACTCTCTCTATCTCTCTATCACTCTCTCTATCACTCTATCTTTCTATCACTCTCTCTATCTATCACTCTATCTCTCTCTCTATCACTCTACCTCTCTATCCCTCTATCACTCTCTCTATCCCTCTATCACTCTCTCTATCACTCTATCTCTCTATCACTCTATCTCTATCTCTCTCTATCACTCTATCTCTCTATCTATCACTCTATCTCTCTATCCCTCTATCACTCTATCTCTATCACTCTCACTCTCTCTATCACTCTACCTCTCTATCACTCTCTCTATCACTCTATCTCTCTATCTATCCCTCTATCACTCTCTCTCTATCTATCACTCTATCTCTATCACTCTATCACTCTCTCTATCACTCTATCTCTATCACTCTCACTCTCTCTATCACTCTACCTCTCTATCACTCTCTCTATCCCTCTATCACTCTCTCTATCCCTCTATCACTCTATCTCTATCACTCTATCTCTATCACTCTCACTCTCTCTATCACTCTACCTCTCTATCACTCTCTCTATCCCTCTATCACTCTCTCTATCCCTCTATCACTCTATCTCTCTATCACTCTATCTCTATCTCTCTCTATCACTCTATCTCTCTATCTATCACTCTATCTCTCTATCCCTCTATCACTCTATCTCTATCACTCTATCTCTCTATCACTCTCTCTATCCCTCTATCACTCTCTCTATCCCTCTATCACTCTATCTCTCTATCACTCTATCTCTATCTCTCTCTATCACTCTATCTCTCTATCTATCACTCTATCTCTCTATCCCTCTATCACTCTATCTCTATCACTCTATCCCTCTATCACTCTCTCTATCCCTCTATCTATCACTCTATCTCTATCACTCTCTCTGTCACTCTCTCTATCTCTCTATCACTCTCTCTATCACTCTATCTTTCTATCACTCTCTCTATCTATCACTCTATCTCTCTCTCTATCACTCTACCTCTCTATCACTCTATCTCTCTATCTATCCCTCTATCACTCTCTCTATCTATCACTCTATCTCTATCACTCTATCACTCTCTCTATCACTCTATCTCTATCACTCTCACTCTCTCTATCACTCTACCTCTCTATCACTCTCTCTCTCTATCACTCTCTCTCTCTGTCACTCTATCTCTATATCACTATTTCTCTATCACTCTATCTCTATCTATCTCTATCACTCTATCTCTCTCTATGACTCTATCTCTCTCTATCACTCTATCTCTATCTATCTCTCTATCACTCTATCTCTCTATCTATCTAAAGTTCTTTCCCTCATTAAAGGCATGTGACGTCCACAGTCCAACTTTCGAATGCTTTTTTGCTGTAAATTAAAGTTCTCAATGTTGTGATTGCCCTCATAGCTTATTGGTTTGGTTCATGGCTTATTACGCTTAAACAAAAACTTTTAAAATCTCAATGGGAAAAGTACATCTGGAACTTAAGCCACTGAAAAGTTGGGCAGGCAGTGTTGCAGTCTACACCTACTTTTCCTGACCCACGCAATTTCCAATGGATAAATAAAAAAAAAAATCATCATTAAATAATCCTTTGAACTAAAAATGCTTCTCAATATGGAAGTACAATGCATTTCATGTTGGTGTGAAGATCCAAGGGATTATATCAACATGATTACCATTATGGATGTGATATAGTAACAGATCGAGTACAATATTTTTGTCGCGTCTCCTCAGTCCCTGAGGACGGTCCAGCCTCCATGTTGCCAGGTCGACTGCCTCTAGCGCTGGCTCTCGGGCATCAGCAGCAGCTGGCACGTGCCGCCACTCTGGAGCAGCTGAGGGAGAGGCTGGAGACCGGCATGGGCGGCGGAGCGGGGAGTGCAGGGGCCGCCGCGGTGGAGGGGCCCGAGAGGAAGATGGCACGTCTGGCGGAGGAACAGCAGAGGCTACTGCAGCAGGCTTTCCAACAAAACCTGCTGGCCATGGCATCACAGGTGAACCCCGCCAGCCTGCGGATGAACACCACCACCAGCCGTGGTGAGTACAGTGAGCGTTTCCATCCAAAATATGTCCAGTGATTTAGAAAGCGTGTCATTGACGTTTGTATCTTGTTTTCAGAGGACAAACAGGACCTGTCTCTCAGCATTTCTTCTAATGGCTCCGCAAGCATTACTGTGTCTGTGGAGGTCAACGGCGTTATTTACTCAGGTGTGTATTGTGTTTGCGCACGTGTGGGATTGTCGAATATTGTCTAAGGAACTTCGCCTCAGGTCACTCCAAGACACCCTTTCCACCGATTTGGAGCCGTTCCACTCTGAGCCGGAAAAATTGGATCTGCACCAGCCACTTAAACCTGTTGGGTTTATTAAAAAAATAAAATAAATAAATTTAGTGCTGTGTCTATACATACAAATATTTCTTAAATATATATATATATATATATATATATATATATATGTATGTGTGTGTGTGTCTCTCTCTATGCAGACATGCAGATTTTGCGTGATTAATCATTTGACAGCACTAGTACTAGCACACTCAAGTTACAAATGCAATATTTGAAATACTTACAGACTGTTTAATTCATTTATTCAGATTGATTCTTTATTTATGTATATTTGCCTTGAGAATGTTTCCATGAGAATCCACAAAGTTCCTATAAGCCTACAAGTTTTCTGGAGCATTTATAAAGTATTATATTTTAGTACTAATAATTTTTATTTCACTCATTATACACATTTTTTGAAGTAATATAGTAATCCAGTAAAATAATTTAAAATCGTAACTTTTGGGATTTCAGCGAAAGGCCGTCCCTAACTTTGCTTTTATCCCAAGTTGCTTTAAATAAATATCTGGTTCTTGCATTAATGTAAAGTTACCAAAGTTTAAAAATGTAAAATAATTCTCTTTTTTTTTTAAGTTAATAAAGTAGTTCAAAATAAGTATCACTGACCCCAAACTTTTAATATTTTTGAAGGAAATTTCTTGCGCTCATCAAGGCTGCATTTATTTAATCAAACATATAGTGAAACAGTAATATTGTGAAACATTATAGCAAGTTAGAATACTTTAATATATTTTATGTTTTTTCTTTTGTTGGCAAAGCTGACATCCTTCATAAATCATTCTAATATGCTGATTTGCTGCTCAAGAAACTTCTTATTATTATCAATGTTGAAAACAGTTGTGCTGCTTAATATTTTTTGTGGAAACTGTGATTTTTTCCATGTATTCTTTGATAAATAGAAAGTTCAAAAGAACAGCATTTATTTGAAATGGAAATCTTTTTCACATTGAAAGTATTGATTTCTTTCAAAACGAAATCTATATAAAAATAATCTATATATACTGTGTACAGGATCCTTATATGCTCAGAAGTCTGGAGCTGCTCCCACTGCTGTCACAGCGATGTTCCCAGGCCAGACCTCCACCCTCAGTCCCGGAATCCCCTCTTCCTCCTCCTCTTCCTCCTCAAAGGGTCCTGACTCTGTGGAGCCGGCCACAGGAGGGTCACCCTAACCATCACCAGCTCCCCGTACCAAACAGCCCGTCAGTCCACCCGAAACTACAGTCTTTCCTTTGGAGCGGCATGAGCCGTTCTGCCCTCTAGAGGTGGTCTAGCAAATCACAGTCTGCCTCCTGCACAAGCTAGCAGCTGTTTTCCTTCCAGTGAAGGGAGGACCACACACAGACGCTTACAAACTCATCAGCTGTTAAAGCTCATCACGGACCCCACCTGCTCTTTTCTACACAATGTTTTCTCAGGACTGAGAAGGTTTTTAGAGATGTTTGATTCAACAGAATACCTCAGCGTACACACTTCTGTGAACGCGTAGTCATGCCTTTCCACACACATAGTCATTCACTCACAAAGATCTGCAAAGCAATCATGGCATGATCAAATCTACTTCTGCCAAAGTCACATCTGTGATGTTGTGGTTGACACTTTTTTTTTTTTTGCTGTCTATTAATTCTCTTATTTAAAGTTTGCTGAATTTACCTCATCTGCAGTGAATTTAAAAGACTCAGGATCGATTATGATACTGCTGTGTTTTTTTTTTTTTTTTTTGTCTAATTTGATGGATTTTAAAACGGGCTACAGTCCCCATCTAGTGTTGCAAAGAAAGAAAAGGGGTCACTTTTTTTTTTTTTCATTTTTTAAAAATGTATTTACTTGATTTTGTTTTCTATTTCCATTTGTTTTTTTAGCTTCTAGATACAGAAATATTCATATGATTTGAAAAAGAGTTTTGAGTTTGATTGCATTTTACACAGCTGACAGGTTTTGGTTTTTTGTTATTATTTAGACATTTACAGGCAACAGTTTGGTTGAAAGATTTTTCTCTACCTCAGACACAAGACAATGTATGGTTGAAAAGAAATTGTCGACATGCACGGTTGGTGTCGCACATGTCAATCATTTCTGTGCGTTGGACGATCATGTACAGGCTCATTAATAAGGGCCATGATTAATGTACTATTCTTCTACTCTGGTGTGCATACGAGTTCTTTAAAACAAACCAGGTCACAGAAAAGCAGGATAACATTCAAATCAAAAGAAGATTGGATGTTCCTATTATTATTATTTTTTTTATTTTACTTCAGACCTCACGTATCTTTCCATATTGGAAAGCGAGTTTCTCAGGAATGTTTTTTCATCACAATTTTTAACTTCAGAAAGTAGACGCAGTCTCACTCCTGAAACGACTGACACTAGATATAACTCAGTCAGTGTGGGACTGAAATAGCTACCTCAGTCAGGATTTACCTCGGATGTAGTTCAACTGCCTGCAGTACATCACTGAATTACCTCAGAAGTACTGCTGATTTTAATGCAAAAAATCTCTCAGGTAATGAATTAGCAAGATACCTCAGAAATGTAAAGATGGTGAGAAGCAGAACGTTAATACGGGAGTGCGAGATGAGATTATTGTTTGCAGAGTTAGATCTCATATCCATGAAGTATTGATTATTGCATAAACTGTCTTCCAGTGCTTCAATATACTTCCAGTAGCAATCGAGGCTTGTTGGCTGGTTATGTTCATGTACCCATGCTGATTTGGCCTCTTTACATTTTAGCTGTTTATAATCCTGCATTTGCTTGACCTTGGGACCTGCTTGGATACAGACATTTTTAGTTTCTTCTGTTTTAATTTTATATTCTTCATATGACGGCATAGCTGAAAACCAAAGACCATGTGTTTGTTATCCTCTTTGATGACCTCATTGTATAGACACATGCAACTTTACACAATGAAATTAAAGTCTGATCTGATGCGAGATTTTTGTGGTGTTTTTTTTTTCCACTCTTTCTTTTGGATATTATTACCTGTGTTGGGGGTAACGTGTTATAAACAACGTGAGTTACGTAATCAGACTACTTTTGGTGTGAATGGGTCTTTACGTTTGCCAAAAATATAACTTTTTTGTTATAAAACAGACAAAATCAATCCAGCCCAGATTAGAAAAAGTAATGTATTACTTTCCATAAAAAGTAACCTATGCAATTAGTTACTTTTTTTTTAAATGGAGTAACACAATATTGTAATCCATTACTTTTAGTAACTTTTAGTAAAAGTAACTTTCCCCAACACTGATTATTACCTTTTTTGGATTAACAGTGGGTAATTGTATTCATCATGGTCACATTTATTTCATTTTGTTTGATTTTTGCTTCTTTAAATGTAAAAATTTCATTTATACCAATTTTTAGTCATACAGTACAAAAACATTAGCTTTTTTTGCTTTATTACTCTAACATAAAAAAATTTAAAGGGAAAAATTGTATCATGAAAATAAAGTAAAAATGCAAATTAAAGGCTTAATTTTTTCATTAAATAAGTTTGTCATATCGGTGGTTGTGCACTTTGAAATCAGTTTTGAAGGATGCAGTTCATGTCACAAGACACCAAGAGGCAGTACATCAGTGTCTTTGAAATCATACAGTTGTGATAAACTGTCTAATTGAATCTGATTTTATAGATCTGCCTTCATCCTCGTTAATGTCTGATGAGATTTATGAGTGGAAAGTGCATGTAATAATGAAATGCAGGCATATTTACTTCTGTATCTGCTTAAAACAGCAATTGACATTAACAGACTACATTTTGATTTCGTGCGGAACACAGAGGATGTGACAGATGCTGTTTTGTGGGGGTGGTAGGATGGGATTGTGTCGTTGATGCCCTTTTTAATAGGCAGAGTGTGGGACACATGGCATGGTTGTCCTTGACCCGTCAACAGTATACTGTCTATCCCATCTCTGGCGTGTCCCGCCCCTGTCCTTAGCTGGACCACCCCTCTAAACTCATCTTAGTCTCTCACCAAGGGAGTCAGTGGAGAGGATTACTGCCCTGGATATATCTAAAAGACAGATGTAGGAGAGGAAAGACCTCAAGCAAAAATGATGGATTTTGTTTAGACTGACTGACAATTTGGAATATAATCATATCTTTGGACAACTGGATGGATGGTTGTTGCGTTACATTGGGAAACAGGTTGAAGTTCATCGTAAAGCATCTTGATAAAAGAAAGACTCAGCAAAATCAGTTTTGACTTGTAGCTAGAAAGAGACATGAGTGTCTTGTAGACCATTTGAAAGAAACCAGTGCACTTTAGTTGTTCAACCCTAGAGATGCATACAGATGAAACATCCTAGTGGAGTTGACAGTTCATGAAGATACATGATGTTACTTCAGAAGGTGAAGATGAGGTGAGAAGCTGTGGCGTTCCTTGGTCATCATGCCTACTGAGGAGGACAACTCTGGGCAACCTGTGTGGCAGTCTGTGCTACTGTTCGGCTGTAAGGGAATGATCGAGGGAATCATCGTCCTCTTGTTTTTCTGGCTGCTGGTGCAGGTGCTTTTTACAAAGCAACTAGAAGGTATGGTAGATCTAACCTCCAAGCAATCTATATTAAACCAACCATTAGATTACTTAGATTTCAGATTTAAGCACTGCAGTTCACGTCTGGTTTTTACCATTCTGTTACTGACTTTATGCGGATTAAATTGTTTCCTTTGTTTGCGGATTACGACTTAACAGTTGTTCTGTCATTTGGAATGATAGTTTCGGATTAAAATGTTTTTCTAACCAGCCTCTGTCTCTTCAGTCCACCTGCAGATTCTGCTGAGTGTGGGCTTGGTGGTCCTGTGTTTATCCCTTATCCTGGGCTGCGTAATTTGTTGGTTAAAGACCAGACACAAACCACCTGAAGATAAAAAGCCTGTGAGGACCCCCCCTCCTGCTGATTCTGTGGATCATGTGACTGTGGCATTGAGTCCCTCCCCTTCGTCTGGAACCACATGTACCAAATTGCAGTATGAGCAGCTGGAAGGTGAGGTTCTAGACTACCCATCTGCTTTTGAGAGCTCTACACCATCAGATGAAGAGTTCACTGCTGTCTCGGAGGTTAACAAGCAGATGTCATGCTTCCAAATGAGACGACTCAGTTCTCCAGCTGTATCCTCTTCTCCATACAAGCCCATGGCCAGTGGCCGCTCCTCTCTCCCCTCTTTTCTCGCGAAGACCCGGAAGGTTCTGGAACACCACTGCACTGTGGCTGGGGAAAGTTACTCATTCAGAGAACGCAGAAGGCTCACTATTCCCAACCCACAATCACGTTGTACCCTCTCTCCACTTCAAACTCAAAGCCTACTACAGGAAGAACCTTTAGTTCCTAACTACGGTTCAAATTCTTGCAGCAAGACCTCAGATCCCCTTTTGCACTTCACCCTGACCTTCTCTTCAACACATAACACACTCACTGTATCCTTAGTTGGTATAACTGGCATAGTCCATCATCTAGAAGAAGTGACTGTCCAGGTCAGGCTTCCCCCACTTTGCCCCGGACCTCTGGACATGTCTGCCCAAGATTTCAACCTTAGCTCTGGACTCTGTAAACAGAACTTGGTGGTCAATGTCGGATCTTTAGAAGGGCTTAAGAATTGCATACTCAGACTGGCCATCTTCACTCAGGATAATCCAAAGACATCCCAATTTGAGGAGCTAGAAGTTTGCTGCAGTAGTTTGGACTGGACACCAGACAGGCCTGTCAACTGCATTAGAGAACTAAGGCAAGTTGTGGACAAGGCCAAGAAGGTCACTTCATAGCTCTTGCTATGAGACTAGAGAGTCTCAAACATCAACCCAGACATCTTAAATACCTATACCTCATGTTGGCTTTCAAAGGACAAGAGTGGTTCATATTGCAATCAGCATGCTCAACTTCAACTGGATATGAACATTGATGTCCCTTAGAAAATGATATCCCAAAATTCAGAGAGAGGTCACAAGGTCTTCAGTCAGCTCTTCATTTTGTTGCAGTACAGACTCTGATCCATCAGCTTAAAGTCCTGATTCTGAAATCAGACAGTCTTACCAACCAGACCCAAGGTGAAACTACAATACACTGTTCTCATTCTCTCCCAGATGGTACCCTCAGCCCAATATTAGTTGAGTTATACAAGTTTATAGATCATGTAGACCAGCGTTTCTCTCTCTGGAACCCACCTCCCAGAATGTTTTAGATGTCTCCTTATTCAATATATTAAGAAGCTGTTGAGCTGAATCAGGTGTTTTAATTAGTGAGACATCTTCTGTTAGGTGGGTCCCCAGGACTGGAGTTGAGATCCACTGAATCCCATACCAGTGGACCTCTCAAAAGGAGCATTGGGTGCTTGAGCACCATTCTGAACCCTAAAACAAGGGCTCTACAATTTTGGAGGGCCAGTGTCTTGATGAGTTTAGCTCTAACCCCCAACCAAATACACCTGAATAAGCTTATCTAGGTGTTAATAACTACTTGCAAATTACAGACATGTGGGTTAAATTGGTATTAGTAGTAAAGTCTGCAAGGCACTGACCCTCCAGGTCTGAAGATGAAGACTCCCTAAAATTATAAACGGGGTAGCCAACCCTGCAGAGTTTAGCTCTTACCCCAATCAAACACAGCAAAAAACAACTTAACAAGGTATTTAGGATTACTTGTTAACAACAGGCAGGTGTGTTAGAACTGAAGTCTGCAGGAAAGTAGCCTTCCAGGAGTTGGGTTGGTTATCCCTGCCCAGACTCATAGACATTTTCCACCCCAAACTGGGATGTAATCATTTTATTATTGAGAAGTGTGCTATTATACCATCAATGTGCCCTTTTGAAAAGACCATACTGATGTGGATTTCACAGCAGACTTCTACCTGGCAGTCTTAGCAGAATTACATCACCATAGTGTGGACCTGGTTGACAGATGAGGGTGGCATTTGGGACAAGGCCATTCATAGGCGGTTTTATTTTTGTTTTTGGGTGGGGCCAAAAAAATGGCATGAATGCGTCATGACTTGCGATATTAGACAACATGGATGCAGAAAGTTTAACTGAAAAGCTAACAATTGTGAAAAATTTCCTTTTCCTGTTGTTATTAAAAAGAAATTAATATACAGAAGAAATATGGAAGGACTTCATACAGCAAATAATTTACGTTCATACTTAATCTCCTCATAAAACACAAAACTTCCCTGTTCATGTTTTAAATTCTGCATTAATAAAAAATGACACAAAGCTTAAAATGTCATAAGGTGCCATATTGTCCAAATACAACGCAAAATAGTTCCCAGAAAATTGCTTCAAGTCCTGGGAGTGCAGGAAAGCATATTGCACCACAAATCCCTCCTATCAGATAAATGAATATGTTTGTCATGATATGACAGCACGTCTACCCATATGCATACTGCAAGTCCAGCTTACATGAATGTTATGTAAAAGCTAGAGGATTTATCCATCATAAACTAAGCCTAAATGTTTGCTTTTAATGTTCAGGATTAAACGCTTGTCTTACAGGATCCAAGATACACAGGAGATCAGCCTATTTTAATGACATTGTAGTTTAATCCTCCCTTCCTCTTCAATCCTTCAGACGACAGTCCGATCCCTTTTATTTCAGATCTGCTCAAACCTCGGCAAAGGGAGTTCATGGCCATGGGGTCATAAATGCTTACTCGCATACCATTTATCCCTATAGATTACACAAATGAAACTTCATGGCACGTCACATGTTTTATGACTACATGTTAACACTACATGTTTTGATATTTAAATGAAGAGAATGATGATATGGCCTTTCTAAATAATTAATTTGATATGTACATGTTTTTAACAGACTATCATATAATGGTTGTTTGATTGCTTCTTTATATTGTCTATTTTATTGAATATTTCACATTTTTATTTTACCAGAGATGTACCTACTTTGTGTCACTGGACATGTTCTTATTGGTTCAGAGACCAATGAAGAAAAACAGGATATAACATTCAACATCATGTTATGTCAAGTGCAAAATGAAAACCTGACATGACCTCAAGTCTGACTCAACAATGGAGAGATATTAATGACCTGTACCCTATCTTGGAAGACGTTTCTGTTTTGTTTTGTTTTAGAAATGAATCTCTTTAAATCTTATTTAGAACTATATATTTTTATTATGTTACTGTTGTATAGATTCAATACAAATGTCCGTATGATTGAAATCAAAAATCTCTGAACATTGTCTTTAGAAAACAACCTGCAACTGGTATTCGGATGAAACTGGCATTCAAGACAATAAAAAATGAGTATATATGGAAAAAGTGATAATTGCAAATGGATAAATATAGTTTCATCTGACATCGTGTTGGTGTTTTGTGTCAAATTTGAAATTTACCTCAGTTGATTCAAGCACTATTAAACAACGACACTGAAAATTGGCAACATGCTGATGAATATTAGTTTCATTTTTAATAACTTAATTGTACTGTAAAATCAAGGTGCGTTTAGCAAAGTTGTCAGAGCAGTATGAATCTTTGCAATGGATTATTGCCACTCCAGCAGTTGGCTTCCCTTTCCTTCTCCTCAAATGGATCATTCTGTATCAGAGTCACAAACCTCAACCTGCCTTGCAAGGAATGTTCCATCCATGCATCCCAGGGGAAATCTGTCCTGTTGCAAGTTTTGTTGAGGAGATATTACTTTAGCTGGACCAGCAAGACAGAAAGGAACACAATTACACCACATTAAATGATTGATATATGGATAACATTTAAATGTACCATTTCAAAACTTGTCCCAGATTTCTATATATTATTGACTAGTCACATTTTTCACCTTCAACTACTTTTTCATCCCTTTTTTATCTCTAACTGCTGACATCTGCTGGGGAATGTAAGTTTAGGACATTTTAATGTTTTTTTTTTTGGTTTTTTTTGGTTTTTTCTTTGACTGATTTTATTATCGCACCACAACACAAAAGCTGTTTATCCCATTGTAGTTCTTTTCTAAGTACTGTAAGGATAAAACAACTATACGACAATAGAAATCTCATTCAGTACATGGTATCTGTTGTGTTTTATCCCTGCGTCTGACCGCATCCTCTGCAGACGCCCTCCTGCAACCCTAAAAGCTGCTTATGTGACCCTCTATCCCAGCATGCTCTTTGATTAAGACAAAATGTTAGATCAGGACACTCCAATAAGAGTCTATAGTCTGATGTGCTTGTGCATGGAGTTGTTCCTCTCTAACATATCACAGATTTTAGTCAGATGACAATAAATTAGTCTTCAGCTATACTAGAATTAGAACAGAACTATAATTCCTTTAAGTGTGTTATTGAAATATGATTTTTGTAATTAGATTCTCAACCATAGTCGTTATCATAACATACCTGGGCTGTCTTGGTGTGGTGCTTCTGGTTGGTTGGCTGTTTCTGCTCCTCCCCTCTCTCAGACCTCCTTGATCCACTCTGAGAGACTGAGATTTGGGATGAAGACCCCTTTGCTGCCCCCTGCTGGAGTTCTTGCTCCAGTTTCTGTGTTTTTCTTCCCTGATGGTTTAATGTGTCAACAGCCTTCCCGTTCAAAATGTGTCACACAGCTGTTATTAATTTCAGTATTAAAAGACATTATCATCTATGGCCAAAAAACAATGTACTTACCTTAAGACTTGTAGCATTTTGAACTCCGCTATCGACCAAGCCAGGTCTTCTTGGGAACACTGGAGACCTTAGTAGTACACATATCACATACATAAACATTTTTGTAAAATGTCAATAAAATTTGATTTATGGCCTCCTCTCAAAGCGAGTTTTAATTTCCCCTCCTGTCAAGAGTGAATTATGATGCTGGGAAAATTCCAGCGTTCCCGCCCCCACTCCTTTTCCTGTGTAGGATATAGTAAAATAATGTGTAATATACATAGTAAAAGTTGGGAGCATTTATATGCGGTCTATTTAGAACTAAAGAATTTGACTAACAAACAAGGAAGTTTTAAAGAAGTTTTTTTTCCCCTTTCTGATTTCCAAAAAAAATGTAGTTTAAGGATTTGCCTCAATTTGACGTAAGGAATGATCGATAGAAGAAGTGAGACACACCTTGGGTGATCTTGTTCAATAACACACCCATTCAATGTGTCTGTCCATCCATTTAAGCGACTCACTTACTGATTTTTCCACAGATTTTCAGTTGGGAAAAAAAATGGGGGAGGGGAGAGTGCTGGGGCCTCTGAGTCTGGAATTTCCCCACTGTCTCATTTTTATATAGGAAGGAATGGAAATAAACCCGCCTTAGGGGGAAAGATAATGAATCAAACTGACTGACAACCGACAGAGTGTGCATTGTTCACTACTAACCTTTCTCCATGCTGCTCTCTCTCTCTGAACAGACTTTTCAGCTGTAGCACAGAAAGGAGAAGTAAATAAGCACAAACAGGAAGTAGTATGATGAAGTGTTTAGTAGTATTACCATGCACACCTGCTCAGTGACCAGCCTTCTCTGTTGGTTAGGATCTACAAGGTCTACAAGGTTCTGTTTTTTGTTCTCTGGTGGAGATTCTTTCTCTGCTTTACCCTAGAGCGAAGGAAATTTGCTTTAAAGAAGCTAAGTATCAGTGAATAAACACACTAACGCGCATTTGCAAACAAACGGCACTCATTACCTGATGGGGAAGTTCAAGATCATACAGTTTTTGTAAGGCTTGGTCTCTCTCCTGCTCAAGCCTTTCAGCTTGCCTCTTGCTTTCTGGACCCACAACATAAAAACAAGCAAAGTTTTAGGCCAGGAACATGAATTCATGAATTCTGAGGGAGCACACTCCTGCTGTACAAAATGTGCATTCTTGAGTTGTTTTGGAGGGAACACACCTCCAGTACACAAGGGGGCGATAGAGTCACTTGCCAATGTCTTTGATTTTAAACCAGGGTTTCTCAACTCTGGTCCTCAAAATACAGAGTTTAGCTCCAAGCTTGATCAAACTCACCTCCCTGTAACTTTCTGCTGAAGACCTTGGCTGCATCCGAAAATTGCATACTCTCTTGAGTAGATATTTAAGCTTCACAACTTTAAGAACTCCACAACCGCTATGTTCTATATAGTATGAGTGTGCATAGTATGAATGCAATCTGGAGGTACTACATTTGCCATGTTGACATTATCATGTCACCTATCAGCGCCAGTTGCGTAGTTTCACTGCCATTAACAAATCCTCTCGCGTGGCCTCATGGGATAGTAAAGTTCAGAAACTTGCCGGAAGTAGTAGGACATCCATGTAATTATTGCCTATTCTTTTATGAGTACTCTGAATTCAGACCTACTTATTTTGTCACATGTTGTTTTTCGCCTACTATACAGTGAAGTATGCGATTTCGGAAGCAGCCATAGTTCATGTGTGTTTGATTATGGTTGGGGCTAAACTTTGCAGGAAAGTAGATCTGGAAGGCAGAAACCCCCTGTTTTTAAACAGTGTGATTTAGTACTCAGGTTGCTATCCATAAATACATCAACAGTTTCAACTTATTTTAATTTCAAACTGTTGCAACGCCTTTATAGCAGATGTGCTAATGCTAATGCGCTACAGAGCTGCTTCCCATGTAAATGCTATGCCTGCTTGCATTTTGTTTTGAACTGTGACACATTTCAGAACACAACAATCGAGTTTCTATAGCTAGAAGCTTTTGTGTTCACGTACTTGTGACAAATTGCCAGGCTTTACTCAATCATAGCATTCCATGCATTTTTATATGAGATGTTTACAACGAAAATAAATCAATACTGAACTTACTTAAGCTTGACAATGACACTATTTTCTTCTAGAGCTGCAGTACGGCCAAAAGAAACTTTGTTACATTATTTTCCTGCTATCTGTGTAATGCTGCTTTGAAACAATCTGCATTGTAAAAAGCGTTATATAAATAAAGGTGACTTGTCTTGATGTAAGGAGATACCTTCAAGCGGGGCCTTCAGTGACTCTGAGTCCTCAGGACTGCATTCACTGACCACTTCCTCTCTCGACTGAAGCCCTTTATGTCCAAAAATCTGCCCGAGGTAAGAGGCACAAAGATGTGTGGCATACTCAAACCTCATTAGATTAATCTGTTCTGCTGAGAGAAACTTTTAATGTCATGGTTGTTGTTGTACCTCTTGCCCCAGGGCGGATATCTTGATCTGAGCCTCTGCTTTCTCTGTTATCCTCTGTATCTCCAGGTTCTTCAGATCTTGATCCCTGTGGTAGCATGAAAAAGAGTTGATGACACGAAACATTAAAGGAACAATAAGCGACTGCTTCCAGTTTTACTTGTTTTTAATAGCACTGCATGGTCACATTACATGACCGTTAAACCCCCAACTGGAAATATAAATGGTCCTTTGTTCTGATGAACTTTTCTGATCCCTTAAACAGTCACATGCATTATTCATTTTCATATGCCATAATCATTCATATTTTACCAGTCAATACAGGTGTGTGGATATAATACATTTAGATATCAGTTTAAACAGCCTATATATTATACAGATTTTCCTATACATGTATAGTTGGACAAAATATATTGCTAAAAATTATTTCAAAATAAATTTACAAAATACAGAATTTTTTATATTTGCTCGTATATTTTTGTGCCATTTTTATATTGTCAATCTAATATAAATATATATGTATATTAAGATACATTTAACATGAAACATTTTAAGACATGCATTTTCTTGCCTCTTGAACTACATTTTGATTTTAGTCTTTAATTTAGGTTTTAATTAAATATATTTTAAATTAAAAAAATAAATTTCATGGTCATGTATTTGATGTACTGTTTACTGTATATACTATATACTTTACTATTTATATATATATATATATATATATATATATATATATATATATATATATATATATATATATATATATATACGTGTGTGTGTGTGTGTGTGTGTGTTTATTTTATGTGTATGGGAATGAATTATTAATAAAATACATACTTCTCTTTCATTTTTTGATCTCTCTCTGCCAGTAGCTGCTCAAGCCTCTGGATTTCACCGCTCTGTTGTGACACCTGCACAATATGAAAAATCATATCTCCTTCCTAGCATCAAACCCACCAAGATTACGCAGATTCCCGTCAGGTATGGCGGCCCCACCTGAGCGTGAGCAGACTTCAGCTCATGTAGCTGCTCCTCAAACTCAGCGTCTCTGATCTTCAGCATGTCCTTCACCCTCAGCAGCTCTGCCTTCACCTGCACTAACTCTCCATCCATGTCTTCAAGAGACATCTTAGGAAGACATGACGTGAAAAAAAAACACAGCATTTGACCTACAAATTAACCTTGAGACTGAGCTCTTTAAATACATATTATATATTAAAAACACTCATAGGGAGGGAAATTTTGACTACGACATCAGGATGGGGGAACAGAAGAACAAAGGACATACAGAACTACCCATGAGTCTCTGCTGCACATGGCTTCTGTCCCTCTCAGGCTGTTGCCTGCAGTCATCTAGTGGCACTACCAAAACATCAGCCTCTCGCTGTAAGACAACATAGATATACTCACACACCACAGCAGCACTACACATGTGCCAAATGTTCCAATCAGACTAATAAAAGGGGCAAAAAATGAAAACAAACGTTACTTTGCCATTCTCCTGCTGTTGACTCTTGAGCTCATCAAGATTTGCCTGTGTTGAGCATAACGTCATCGCCACATCCAGCCATCTCTCATTCCAGTGAGCGGCCACTTTCTTTAACTCCTCCTTCTCCCGATCAAACTCCGCCCACATACACTGATGCTCCTCCTCTTTTTGCTTATATTCCGCCTCTAAGATTTGGACTTTTTTTTCCAGGTCTTCGCATTTTAATTGTAGAGTCTGATTTTCTCGCGCAAAACTGCCGTTCGGTTCCCTTGATATATAAAACGATTAACATTAGAGACATAACACAAAAAAATAATGAATTAATTTTCAAGCAACACTGAAGTTAGATAATGAACAGTGCTATCAAACCTGTGCTGGCAGCATTTCTCTCCCAATTCTCTAATCTTCTCATGAAGTCCATCATCAAATGTTTTCCTCAGTTCCTCTCTCTCTTCAATCAGCTGTAAGCGCTCAGTCTCCAGTGCTGCAATCTGATTGGTTTGGATCAGTTTCTGTGCCTCCAGCTCATGTAGCTGCTTAAGGGTCTCTTTAGCCTTAGTCAGCTCAGACGACAGCTTTTCGTTTAACTGAAAGACCAAAGCATTCAAAAAAAAGGCTGTTCAGAACAAGTCAGAACATTCTAGCTAAAATCTAGAAGTATTTTAATGAGGGTTAATCTGAGTGGCTTACATTATATCTTTGATGTTCAAAGTTTGGGAAAAGAGTGACCTCTGACCTCTTTAATGGAAAGCAGCTCCTCCTTCATCAGTATGGTTTCCATCTTCTTTTTGTTGGCCTGGCTCTTAGCTTGAGAAATCTCAGATTGGAGCTCACACACCTGCTCACTGAAGCCCTGTTTGCTCCTCTGTTCCCTCTGCAACTGCAGATCCACAGTCTGAATCCTCTGATGAAGCTCTGCTTTCTCCTTTACAGACAATCATACAGAGAAGGGTCATCATTCATACCATTTGACTAACTAATGTGGTTCTCAACTGGTGGGTTATGACCCAGAAATGGTCAAGGCCAGCAGAGGGAATCAATGCTAAATGCCTATGATAAATGCCATGCATGATAATATATATATATCATTTAATGTCCAATGTAATTTATTATGAAATTTAATATCAGACCTGGACAAGACGGTCGTTGTCCATTAAAGCTCCAGATAGTTTGACCTTTAAGTCATTCAGATTGTCCTCTAGTCTCCGTGTCTTAGTGGAAAACAGGTCTTTTTCCTGAGAAAGAGTGATGATAGTTATTCTGGCAGTATTGGGTGTTGTGTCATTATGAAAAATTAGAGTGTGTAGCACAGCTTTTTTGCTTGTACCAGCTCCATTTGCCCCAGACGGCTGCGGGACTCATTCAGCTGGTCCTCTAGCTGTGCCTGGGTCTGGACGGAGATGCTCAGTCTTTGTTCCAACTCTTCTGCTTGCTTTATTGCCTCTTGCTTACCCTGGGTAAACATCAAAACATACTTTTTAGATCTAATCTTAGTATAACTTTTGAGCATTTAAGGTAACTTTAATCACAATGAGCAAATTTTAAAGAAACAGTTTGCCAAAAATGAAAATTCTGTCATCAGTTACCCACTTTCATGATGTTCTAAACATGTGTGACTTTCATTCTTCTCTTGAACACAAAAGAATATTTCTGAAGAGGTTTATATATATATATATATATATATATATATATAATATATATATATATAATATATATATATTTAGTTTTTAATTTTAGTTGTTTTAGAGTTATTTTAGTATTATTTATATGCTATTTTATTTTTAAATTTCCAGATTTCACTTTAATGTTAATGCTTAGTAATTCTGTTACATGTATTAGTCTTTTTATATTACTATTAACGGTATAATTTATTTTTATTTCATTGTAAATTTAGTTCCATTTTAGTTTTTATTTATTTCCAGTTAATTTTAGTGCTTTAATTTAATCTTATTTAAGTTATGTACCAAGGTAGCATTTCTCATTTTGGTTTAGTTTTAACTTTTCCGTCTTTTATTTATATTTTATTTTAGCTTCATTTCAATTAACAAAAATGCTTTTAATACAAAGTCATGAAACTCTAGATGGCGCAGGCTGAAAAGTCTTTAACTCAATCTGCTTGCAATCACTTCATTCTCTATTTTCACTGATTGGTTCCTGTATCAGCAGCCAGTAAGCTCGCTGCTCAACCTTCAAATACTTGGTCAGCATTTGCTCTGGCAGTTGCAATGTGCTTTCATGAAGCCTCCACCTTCCCCAGCTCCACCTGTATAGTTCTGCAAATGGTAATTCATGATAATTAATGTATACTATATTGCACAGCAGCAACATGTCTTACTTTCTTACAGCAGCGTGTCGTGTATGTGTAGCAAGTCCCGTATTTGCTCTGCTACAGTAATTTTAGCAGCAAATCTACTCCCCCAAGACCAAACATTTCAACATTGTTATATCTATTACCATGCCAAACACTCAAAGTGTTGTCATGACAGAAATAGTTTTAGTTAACAAAAATAGCCTTGCTTTAGACCCCACTGCCTTTCATTGTACAGACAAAAACACACATACACACAAGAGACATTTTCCAAAAATATCTTACTTTGTGTTCCATGAAAGAAAATCATAAAGGTTTGGAAGGACATGAGGGTGACTAAATGACAGAATTTTCATTTTTGGGTGAACTATCGCTTTATGTTTTAAATGACTGTTTAACCTCTTCAGAGGAGTGGAGCTGTCTCAGCGCACTGTCTTTATGATACTCCAGGTCGTCTGTTCTCTCCTCTGCCTTTCTGAGAGCTTCTCTGAGCTTCTTTATCTCCTTCTCAACCTGCCTCTGTCCCTGAAGAAAGCAGCAGCACACAAAACATTCTTAGTTGATTCAAAGTATTAAAGATGGAATTTTCTCATGTACCTTTGCAATTGTTATTCTGATTCTGTGAAGTGTTAGAGTCACACATAGCTCAACCTCTCTGAGGATTTCATCTTTTGTAGCAGGCAGAGTTCTGTTGAGTGGGTTTGGTGAAGTGGGTGGAGTCCTTCTCTCCAGGTTCGATCTCATCTTCAAAATCTCCAACTCAAGCTGAAGAACTCTTGGTTTACATAGAGAATGCAGTATAAAGCAGCACAACTGTTTTCAACAGTGATAATAATAAGAAATGTTAATTGTGCAACATATCAGAATGATTTCTGAAGGATCATGTTACACTAAAAACTGTAGTAATGATGCTGAAAATTTAGCTTTGCATCACAGGAATAAATTACATTTTAAAATATATTAACATATTAAACAGTTATTTTAAATTGTAATAATATTTCACAATATTACTGATTTTACTGTATTTGTAATCAAATAAATGCACTTTTGGTGCGCCTTCTTTCAAGAGACTTCTTTCAACAGCATTAAAAAAAAAATCTTACCAACCCCAAACCATTGAATGATATTTTTTGTGTGCATAAATGAAATGCTCGGTAGTGCTGAATAGTTAGTTTAGTGCATCTGTTACACAGTGTGTGGATTCCCTACATAGTGCCAATGCTCTATAACTCACTTGTCGTGTATTTCGCCTCGACGACGGCTCTCCTCAAAGCGGCTCAGCTCTGCAGCTTCCTTGTCTCTTTCAAGAGCACTCACCGCTTCAGACAGCTGCTGCGAGGGAGGAAAATCAGAAAGGATGAGTGTTCCTTAAAGAAAACAGCAGACTTTGATAATTTTCCTTTTTTCATTTCATAAAATGCCAATCAAACCAATATCAAATAAAATTCAGTAGATTTCAAACTGCTTCAGTTGGTGAGGAAGATCCAAGATCCAAACCTTGTGCTTCATCTCCAGAATGTTTGAGATGCTCTTGCTTTGTTGAAGCTGAGAGCCTTTGGTTTTCAAAAGGTCTGTCTGAGTGTCCAAGTGACCTTTGGCCTCTCGGAGCCTCTGGATGAGCTCCGCCCTCCTCATGCTGTTTTCCTCCAGGGCAGCTCTGAACTCAAAGTCCTCAGCAGAAGTGTGTGATCGTGGAGCTCCTTCTGGAGCCAAACGAGATCCGGATCTCGTCATGCCGAAAGAGCCCATGTGATTCTGGCTGCCAAGATTACTGATACAGAGAAAACACTAAGCATGCGATAAAAGTAAAGGATATACATCCAGCTGGTTGTCATCGCAAAATAAATCTTACGACTTTTATCAGCCTCAAGGGGGTTTATTTTGCTATAACAACTGGCTGGATTTACCTTATCCTGCTTACTATTCTTATTTTTATTAGTATTGCAGTATTTATTATAAATTATTTATTCATGCACATAATTTTTTAAAATTCACATGCCTTCCTAATCTTTAATGAAAAAAAGATCCCCTCAACTCTTGCATCATCGTATCTTCTCTTCTCTGATGACGCGTTTACTGGCGCGAGGGCGGGACAACCTGTCACTCACATGAGCTTGACCAATAACAAACAACCATCCAATCAATTCAAGATGGACAAAATCAAGTCCTACCTTAAATTTTGTCTTGTTTGAGACAAGAAAAGACGTGCCGTTTTCAAAATCACAGCCATTTGTAGGTGACTCTATCGCCTCCTTGTGTACTGGAGTTGTATTCCCACCAAAACAACTCAAAAATGCACAATATACAGCAGGAATGTGTGGAATGTCCAGTTTTAAGGGATAATGAACAGTCATATAAATTATTACACAATAAATAAAGACAGAGACATGAAATACTGATTTGAGAAGGAAACATTTTAAACTCTTACCTGGTCATTTATAATCTATTATAGTGTACAAAATAATCATACTAGCAACAAGACTAACAGTTCAACAATATTACCTTAGGCCTTCTATTACTATGATTTCATTTTACAGTAAATACAGTCAAACAACTGAGGCACAAGATGGCACCAGCTGCGTTTGAATGAAACGAGGGAAAGAATGCGTCTGTGTTGTGATACGAGAGACATGAAAGAAGCGTCGGCTTCAAGTAACCAGATGAGCGCTCATGCAGCATTGCTACTGATGACGGCTATTATTGGAGAATAACAGACCTTGCTATGTCATAATTGACCAATCAGAGAGCCATGTAATAAGTGCACGTACCACTTAGTACCATTTAGTATTGTTTTTTCAAGATTCAGCGTTAAAGTCGGCATGAAACAGAAGTTGACTTGAAATAGACTTTTCTTCCCTTATTATGATGTATAAACAGCTTCTCGAACAAGAATGTAGGGCGGGACATGATTTTGTCCATCTGGAATTGATTGGATGGTTGTGGTTTGCTATTGGTGGATCGCATGTGATTGACAGATTGTCCCGCCCTCATGCCAGTAAACACGTAGAACCATGTCACTGCAAGAGGTATGGGAAGTTATTTTGATTAAAGAATACGAGAGCACATGAATTAAAAAAAATTATGTTGTGCACAGAAAATTATTTATAATAAATACTGCAATATTCCTTAAAAAAAAAAGAATTGCTTTTATTTCATTGCTTTTATATCAATTTTAATTTCATGGTGACTTTAAAGCACTAACCTGGTGCTGATTTTTGAGCGTAGAGTAGATCCAGGTAAGCCCATACAACTCCATGCTGGAGATTTCTGAAGAAAGGGTAATATTTGTTAAAATTATGTAAAAGAACTTGAAAAAGAGATTAGTTTTCATTCCCTCAGTTTCAGTTTGTACATACCCGAGCTTTAAAACCAGATCTACTATCCCAAAAGTCAAGATCCGAGAGAGCGAGGGGACTTAGAGACCTAAGAGTGTTCTGGAAAGATCTACGGCCCAGGTCAGTGTCCCATTCCTGGTCACTCCAGAAATCTGAAGATGCAAGGCTTCTTCTTTCTCCTCTCCACTTGGCCATGTTCATGAGAGCTCTGGAAAGTGAGTTGAGATACTGTGCACTCGACTGCAGATTGTCCTGCCCTCACACAAAACAATTTCACACGAACCTGAGAGTTTGAACGGAGCATGACAGTGTGCCACGACAACATGGAAACAATGTCTAATGTTTATTTGTTGCTATAATCTTCAAACTTGGTTACTTGACAGTCAAGCAGCATCTTTTGCAGAAAGGGTGTTTTAGTGTATACTTTCTCACAATATCCATGTTATTAAGAGTAAATATTCATAGTATCCTACTATTAATTGAGATGAATGTGCCACTAATGCTATCTATATATAATTTATAAGTACATAATCACCAGGACAATATAACGTACCCTTTGTATGCTTGGTTACGGTTGTTTTTCCTCCTTGTTTTTTTCTATACACACATTCAGTAGGCAGTGCTGTTGAAAGAAAGCTTGTAGCAGGTATCTATGGTGACTGGACAGGACGCAGAGAGTGTGTGTCCAACCCACCTCTTCAGAGGATAATCATTTTGTGAACTCATGAGACTATTTCTGGAAGGTATGATTACAATAATGGCCATTTACCATATACCTGTCAAAACACTGTAACCAGTCAATAACAACAATGACAAATCTAGCCTATTTAAGAGACATAGTCTATATATATATATATATACACACACACACACACATATATATATATATATATATATATATATACAAACACACACAATCTATTACATTTAAAGGCTATAAAAATAAATATGGAACAAGAAGAAAATGAAAGAATGAAATAAAAGAACCAGAAATAAAGAAATAAAAGAATGGTTACCATGGTACCATTTCCACAAAACACTGGAATACCATAGTCATTTGATATTTACCATGGTGCTGACTGATTACCATATTCATTTGGGCATTCATTAGTACACGTGTTCAACAACTTTTAACATGTTGCCTTCCTGCCAAAACACCGATCAGTAACAAAAATGTATTTAATGTATCTATTTTATAACTTTTAATAATCAAAAATTTATGGTTAGAAAAATGGGTATTACCTCGGTACCGTCGCAAAAAGGTGGGCAAAAACGTCATTCATAAGTGTTACTTACTTTTTGGTGTTAATGATTGCCGGTAAGCTTTCTGTAGAATGCATATAATTATTTAAAAAAAAAAAAAAAAGTTAATAACGAAATTTTAAAAGGTTTTGCGTAAAATGGGAATTGTATTTTTCAGGTAGCGCTCTAATTGGCGGGATCAGCTCAGTGACGTCGCACACGTTTCAAGCGCGTCTGCGCATGCGTGAAAGACATATGGCAGGCATGTAAATAATGTGAGTATGTACGGCTTTTACAGAAGAATAACCCTGTGGTTCCGCGGTCAGGACACTTCAAATGCATTTCAAAGAGGAATGTGTTGTTTAATGCGTTCATACGCAAGCAGCGTTAGATCAGAGGATCATATAAAGAACTTCATTATAGACAACACAGAAATAGTAAGCAGCCAAAGTTTAACCCCCGAGATTTCTTTACGACTCTTCACACCCACCTGCCGGTTTTGGACGGAGAAACCTGAATTGTGGCCTTTCCCTGATCCGTACTGGGCCATATATTGGCCCGGTGGACAGGCGTTGTCTAGGTAACTGTTTAATTGACAAGTTATTGGTAATAATGAACACCACAGTAGATTTTAGGTCGCTACTGTAAGATATCTTCAGTCTACATGCATTCTTTTGTCGTTTTTATTCATGACTCTGCTGTGAACTGTTTTGTCAGGTATCTCTTAAATAACCCCGAGGTGTGTGGAGGCAGAAAGGTGCTGGATCTCGGCTGTGGTTGTGGAGCATCAGCCATTGCTGCCAGACTCAGTGGAGCTTCCCATGTGGTGGCCAACGACATTGATCCAAGTATTTCCTGTGTTTCTGCACCTCATATCTAAAAAAAGAACCATTAACATTGTGATTTGTGAAATTCAATTTGACTTAAAGCCCCTTTAGAGGTGTACATTCTCATAGATTTTGTCATTTTCAAACAAAGCCAAATTTGGGATTTTTTTAAACACTGCAACCATTCCTAAATTATAACATTTACATTTAGTCATTTAGCAGACGCTTTTATCCAAAGCGACTTACAAGTGAGGAAAACAAACAAGCGATTCTTCATGAATTGGCAAATAACACAGGAAGTGCTCACAATACAATTACAATTATAAGATACAATACAATACAATACAATTATAAGATTTAATATCTTGACATTGTTACATTTAACGTTTTAATTTTTAACAAAATGAATTGTTTTGACAAATTTTAAGTGGTGTACCACTTAAGTAAAAAGTACTAAAATAACTTGCAGACATAAAATATGTACTCCTAAATCATTAAACACACACACACATATATATACACAGTGGGTACGGAAAGTATTCAGACCCCCTTAAATTTTTCACCCTGTTATATTGCAGCCATTTGCTAAAATCATTTAAGTTCATTTTTTCCCTCATTAATGTACACACATCACCCCATATTGACAGAAAAACACAGAATTCTGGACATTTTTGCAGATTTATTAAAAAAGAAAAACTGAAATATCACATGGTCCTAAGTATTCAGACCCCTTGCTGACACTCATATATTTAACTCAGGTTGGACTTGATTAGGAAAGCCACACATCTGTCTATATAAGACCTTACAGCTCACAGTGCATGTCAGAGCAAATGAGAATCATGAGGTCAAAGGAACTGCCTGAAGAGCTCAGAGACAGAATTGTGGCAAGGCACAGATCTGGCCAAGGTTACAAAAAAATTAAGGGGGTCTGAATACTTCCCTTACCCACTGTGTGTGTGTGTATATATATATATATATATATAAACACATATATAAACACAAAGAAATACATACAAATAATATAAAGTACATTTTTATTATAAAGCCAATTAAAAGGAAATTATGACCTTTACACAGTAATGAGTTTCTAAATTGATCCTTTTTTATTTTGCCACATGGCATACAGCATGTTGGTTACACCAGACTGACTGACTAACAAAAGCTCTATAATATTAAATATTAATAAATGTTTTATTTTGTTTTTGCAGTTGCTGCCGTTGCGACAAAAATGAACTGTGAGCTGAACAACCTGGACCCTTTACCTTGTGTGACAGACAACATGATCGGTTCAAAGCCTGAGGCCTGGGATCTTATTCTTCTAGGAGACATGTTCTACGATGAAGGTCTGGCTAATCATCTTCATAAGTGGCTCCAGACGTGTATAAGCACACATGGAACACAAGTGCTCATTGGTGACCCAGGACGGGCTCAATTTGAAAGCCATGACATTAGAAAATTATTACATCCGCTGGCTTACTTTGAGCTACCAGACTCGGTCAAAGAGGAGAATTATGGACTAACAAGAAGCACAGTGTGGTGCTACAACTACAAACCTAATCTGTAACAGCCAATGCATTCATGTAAACTGTACATAAATAAAACATTACATGAAAATGCAAATTATTATATATATATATATATATATATATATATATAAATAAAAGAATGTTTTGTTTCAACAAATTAATTGCACATTTCTGTAATCAATCACACGTAACATTATAAAAATGTTAATTTATTTTCATATTGTAATAATTTCACACTAAGCATTTTTTATTCTGGTCTAGTCGGGCCGGTTCAGACTTTTATTTGCCCTGTCAATTGTTTTGTTTTTGTTGTTTTTTTTAAAGTTACACTAATTGCAAAAATGTTAATTTTATGATGATAATGACGCTGCAAGTAAACATGTTGAATGGAACATATTCTGAAGCAGACTACTGTAAATTTGTACATGTATTTTTAATAATTATATATTATAGTCCAGTTGAAAAACCTCGTTTATGAAAAGCTGGTAAACAAAACATTCTTATATAATTTTATACTTAATGTTAATACAGTATACAGTGTTGTACATTTACAACGTAAACACTAAAAATTTATCGATTTTATCTTTTTTTTTTTTTTTCCCAGTTTAGTAAATTTAAGAAGAATGATGTTCATCTTTCTTGATGAGTGCGTTACATGTTTGATAATAAAGTTGATGTGCTGGAGCTCAGTTCAGTTCATCACATCAGTACGCAGTCCAAGACACTTGTTGGATCTTGTCAGGGCCAATAAGGTTTTGTAGCGCCTCCCTTGACTTATCTAAAACAGACACATGGACACTATGATTATATACATATTTGGACAACAATATATGTTGTGTTTTATGACAGGGACCATGTGACTACCTGTCATCAGGGGACATCCGTGGAAATTGAAAATCCTGATGTTGGCACAGTTTGCAAGAACAGCAGTCACAGCCAGATCAGTCAAATTGCGACATCGTACCATCTGTAACTCCTGTAAGGATAAATCATTCATTAAAAATCATAATACAACATTAAATTGGGTCTTTATGAACAAATTTAAATCAGTATGCAATACCTTTAGGTTATGTGAACAAACTCCAGTCGCAATTCCGATGACCCCTTGATCAGTTACCTTTAAATATTTTGAAATTTACAAGCAGTAAGTATTTGGTGAAAACAATGAACATTAATGTGTACAAGCAAATTTGATCTCATTTAAATTTTAGTGTATGCAATATACTTACACTGATGAGCCAAAACATTATGACCAGTCATAGGTTAAGTGAAAATCATTGATCATCTCCTAACAAGGCCAAATATTAAGGTCTGGGTAGATTAAATGGTAAGAAAACAATCAGTTCTTGTAGGAGATTTGGGCACCAAATTGTTATGGCAAGCCGAGTATCTCTGAGACGGCAAGGCTTATGGGTCGCTCCTGTTATGGAATTTTAAAATGAATCAGAAGTAACATTTATTTTTCATTCAGGATTAACATCCTGGTCAGCAGTGGTGAGAATTTACCAACAGTGTCTGAGGAGGGACAAACCAAAAACCAGCGACCAAAAGCTCATCGATGCTCAAGGGCAATGAAGGCTATCCCGTATGGTCCGAGGCAACAGAAGGTCTACTGAGGCACAAGCCACATAAAATGTTAATGATGGTTATGAAAGGAATGTGTAACAACACACAGTGCATCACACTCTGCTGCGTATGGGGCTGCATAGCCGCTGACCAATCAGAGTGCCTATGATGACCCCTGTTCACCATCGAAATCATTTACAATGGGCACGCGAGCGTCAGAACTGGACCTTGGAGCAGTGGAAGAAGGTCACTTGGTCCAATGAGTCCTGTGTTCTTTTACATCACATACATACCTGAGAAAGTGATGGCACCAGGATGCACTGTGGGACGAGCCGGAGGGACAAGCCTCCAAATTCCCCAAATCCCAATCCAATTGAGCATCTGTGGGACATGCTGGACCAACATGTTCAATCCACGGTGGTTCCACCTACAGGACTTGAAGGATCTGCTGCCAATGTCTTGATGCCAGATACCACAGGACACATTCAGGAGAGTCCATGCCTCGGCAGGCCGATGTTGTCTGGCAGCACGCAGAGGACCAATAGCATATTAGGCAGGTGGTCATAATGTGTTGGGTCATCGGTGTATATATGTAATATAAAACATATACCGAAGACTGAAAGCCCAACAACAGTGTAAATTACCTCTGTCCCAGAAAAGTAAATGCTGTGCAGCCTCCTGCAGTTTGTCCCCACCTCCAGCAGGGCTTTATCAGTGAGAGCAGTGCAGCCGCGGAGGGAAATCACTTCTAAACTTTTGCAGTGGAGAGCCAGAGCTTGAATCCCTGAATCTGTCACAGCCGTACAGCCTGTGAGATCGACTACCTGAAGACACGGGCAGCGGCGCGCCAACGCCTCTAGACCTGTGGGAAACACAAATATGGCAAAGGTTGATGTCTTGACAAGTTTCACCAACTTGATCAGATATCAGTTTCAGTCTGAAATTCATAGTTTGGGTAATACATTCAAGATAAAGGAAAAATCAATCATAAAAAAGGCCTGACAGCTGCTTTCTGAGTTATTTGTGAAGTAATAAGTGTCATTTTCATTTCAGCAAACATAAGTCAAAGAGTTTAAGTCTCTTCTGCTCACCAAACTGTATTTATTTGATCAAAAAAATACAGTAAAAGCAGCAATATTATCAAATAGTATTCGAATTTAAAATAAATGTTTTAGGTTTTATTATATTTTTGATGGCAAAGCTGAATTTTCAGCATCATTACTTCAGTCTTCAGGGTCACATGATCCTTCAGAAATCATTCTAACATGCTGATTTGCCGCTCAAGAAACATTTATCACTATTATTATTAACAATTTTGAAAAGTTGTGCAACTTAATATTTTTGTGGAAACAGTAATATATTTTTTTCAGGATGCTTCGATGAACAAGGTTTAAAAGAACAGCAATTGAATGCATCCTTCCTAAATAAAGGTATTAATTACTTTACAAAATAAAAAAAAAGAATAGCTAGTGTTTTTGTAATATTCTTATGTTTTTTTTATTTATTATGTATTTATTTTTTTAGTATTTTAAATGTTATTTTTATTATTTAGTATTTTAAAATAATAAATATCAATTTATTTCGCTCCAGCTAGATCTATATCCAATTATGAGTGTTCCTTCTGGACAATAAGTTTCCGAGACTTTTTCCTCATAATTTTATTTATTTATTATGATTTTAGCTCAGACTCCCCGAAACATATTCCGATGCTTCCGTAAAATCATTCTACTAATGTTAATTATTAATAATATATAAAAAATGGATTTTCATTTAAATTTGAGTCATTTTTCAATGTGCTTTTGTCATTTTTACATTTCTACATAGCTATTATTTCAGTTTTCATTTTAGTAATTGTAGAACTTCAACTGCAACATGTCTAGTTATCTAAAGTCTTTAAAGTTTTTTTTATCTAATATTCATATAGCTCCCACAGACAGCAGTAATCTGTGAAAAGAATACCCTCAGACGTGATTTCTGTACAGCCTCTTAACAGTATGGTCCTCAGCTGCTGACAGTTGATCTGTTGAAGCGCAGAGTCTGACACCTTACAGTTCTGCAGATCCAGTGTGTGAGTTCCAGCGTGCACGAGCTGAAACAAACCACACACCCAGGCGAAGACATTGCATGTTGTATACTGTATAGTATCATCGCAAATGCTCATCTCAGAGAGGACACTTTACCTGGCTGATGTTGGAGTCGGTGACCTTGCCATAAGTCATCATTATTCGTAATAATCTGTCTTTAACGGCAGCAGGCAACATCCTGATCTCATCATACTTCTCAGATCGCTGAGCAACACTAAACGCGCACCTGTGCACGGAGAAACATATGTATCACTCATAGTCTTGGTATACAATGAACCGAATGAATTGTCAACATATTTATCTAGTCGCTGTATGTTTTACGCCACTCACAAGGTCATTAGAGAATCCACGGTAGCCATGATTTGGTCGTTGTTTATATAGCTAACCGCGGTGATATCAAATGGAATGTACGTTCATTTTTTTTTTCTTGTTTGCTCATAGCATCAACTGTCTATTCTGCATCTCCGTCGCCACATTGTTTTGGTTTCCTCTCATTCGCGAGCGTCGGGGTAGGCGGGACGTGTTTATAGCAATGCGTCATTCACAAGCGACAAACAAAAGTGTCTTTCTTGAATTGTTTTCTTTGTATTAACGTTAATACATTCCAGATTTGAATTTTATATACATTAACCATTTCTAAATCTGTTTTGCCTTTATTTCTGTGAATGCATGTTGAAAATCTAAAGCTAACTTACAGAAGCTGTATAAACATAGCCTCGAAATAAATATTGTTTGCTAGATCATAGTATCGTATCTATTGCAAAAGGCATTTCTTTAAATGGTTTACAATTTCCATCCTCGCAATTTTACTGCTGTATTCTCAGAAAGTTCATAAAAAACTTCATCTATTTTATCCATGTATTTCCTTTATAAATCATTATAAAAAGCATTACAAAGTGTATCATTATAAAATGATGTATATATTATATACTTGTATTATCACCGACTTCGGTGAATCATGGTTTAATAGACCTTAAAATCCAGGTGCAACAGCAAACAGCAGAATTAAAAAAGTATTAAAAATGATTTTATTTAGAAAACATTTTTTAGAAAATTGTCAATTTGTACAAACCAGCAGTTTCAAAGCACAACAATGTATAAAAATTAAATATATATGTACCTTCATGACAAACACGTTTCTTGAAAAAGTATAAAACTCAGACTCGTACACAAATACTTAGGAACTTGGTTACTAACAGCTGTTGAGCTGTATGACCATGGCCAGTGTGCAATTGGTGCATTTATAATATAATAGAAAAACCTTTGGTTCAAGTACAGTAAAAATGAATCAGTACATTCTGAAATGTGCATCTGTTAGATTCATCACATTAACAGGAAGTAAACACGACAAAGGTCCAATTGCTTAAATTTTAATAAGAAATCAAGCTCTTTCACTGGAATTCTGCTTGGAGACGATTTCCTTCTTTTTATGGTATCTCTTCTTGAACTCTTGGAAGAGGCTACATGAGCCTGAGACGTCTGCGACCTGGATTGGCTGATTGTGCTTTTTCTTCAAGGGGCTGAAACTCCAAACGCCTGCAGAGAGACAACCACAAAGTCATTTAAATGGGTGTTTCTACCATTAATTATAATACAAAAGGACTGAGCTTCAACTTCATAAGAGGCTAATACAAATTTATTACATTTAAATTAGCATCATGAATCCTGTGTCAAATACCTTGTGTTGGTGAACAACTAGTTTTCATCCGTTTATCTTCTGGGCCTGATATCTCTGAAGAAAAGGGAACAATACATTTTTTTTTAAAAAAAAATACATTTGGTAAACTTGCGCAGAATGTTAAAATAAAAGTACATATTTTCAGCAGTTACCATTTTGTGCACTCTGTGAAGTGTCAGCTTGAGCACATTTGACTTCAGCTCCATCTTCAAAGTTAAAAGACTCTGGCAATACTTTGAATTCCAATGCAATACCCTCCTCCAACGGCATCAAAGCAGGGTTCCCCAACTCATATTTACTTTTTGTTACGTTCTCGGCTGAATGCAACCATTTTGATGGCACAGTCTTCCCTCTGATGACATATCTATTCATAGACGTTTGTTGAGTCAAACATTTGTACTGCCTCTTTCGCTTATTTCCCTCACCCAAATGGACACCACTCTTTGCACTAGCACTTGGCTTTTTGATTGAGGTAGATGAAAGTGCATTTTTGCCAAGTTCAGAAATGGGATGTGAGGGCAAGGTCCTATGCAGAGCCAGGTCTTTGAAGGATGATCTGCGTATTCTCCCTCTCTTATCCACAACATCATCTTGTGATTCCAGCTCTTTGCGCTTTGACTTACTCTTCCCTTCAATCTTCTGATGAGTGAGTATAGTTACTTGAAGAGTTTCTGGGGGTTCTTCAAAACTTTCTTTCCCATCAGATCTTCTAGTTCGCTTCACTTCTTTTCTTCCAGAAGATGACCCATACAGTGCAAGACGTATATTGGTCTTCCTCTTCAAATCAGGAGTTGGGGTGTCTTGTTCAATCTCATTCTTCATGGTCACATATGTTGCACATTTTGAAGGCGATTTATCCCTTTTCTGCTCTGAAATTTCAGTCTCCACCTTACGAACCTCTTCAGAATTTGAAATATCCTTTAGAATACTTGTCTTGTCCTCAGTAGGATTGTTCGGCAAGGGGTTTTCATTCTCTGTGGTTTCAGAATCATCCGTTCTTTCAAGAGCAGAATTTTCCAGTTCAGCCAATTCACTATGATCCTCTTTTTCAGTCTGCAACTCTAAACTTGTGCCTTGTGCCTCGATTTTAGCCTCTTCTCTGAACTCGCTTTTTTTCTGGCACATACACAAGGGGCCATCTCCATATTCTAAAGTTTGAAACCATTTAGCAAGACAACAGTAAGAATCCAACTTCTCAACTCCAGAACTTTGAAATTTCTCCCCTTTTGGTTTTACATCTTCTAGGAGTTCAGACTTGAGCTCCAGGACAGGAACTTTAACCTGGTCCTCAACTTCCATCTCACCAGCAAACCATCGCTCAGCCATGTTGTGAGGGAGAACGTCGATCTTAATAGAGTCTAAAGTGCCCATCTTGTCAGTGTCCTCTGTGATGGTGTTCAAAGTAAGTTCTTGACTAGGTTTTGGATCAGTCTCATATCTCAAACTCTCATCTATGAGCATATAGTCAATGTCAGGCATTTCTTCATTGGGTTCATTTTGCATTTGAGATGGTTCTGCGATCACCGGATGAAGTGTCGGTGGACTTGAACAGTCAATACGGTCATCCAGCCTTGATGTTGCATTTGCAGGCTGATGCTTATTTTTAAAAACGTCACATTTTCCAATTTGGTGTTGACGTTCTCCCACCAGCCTCACCAGATGCGTCGTGGCTTTCAGTGGATGTACTATATTTGACTGGCAATTGGTTTGCTCATCAAAGGGCACTTTGGTTGCAGAAGAGTTACCATTGGCTTCTTCCAACCTCCACATGTTTGACAGTTCTTTTGTTGATGTGTTTTGAGGTTTAAATAACAAAGAGGTCTCTGGTAGAGCAGGAATGTCTTGATCTTCCATCAACTGACCAGCAAAGCATTGTTTAGCCACTTCCTGAGGGAGAACATTAATCCTAAACGACGGTGAAGCGTCCATCTCGACAATCTCCTCTTCATTCATTTGCACAGAAAGTTCTTGACTAGGATTTGGATCAGTCTCACATCGCACACTCTCATCTGTGAGTACACAGTCAATTTTAGGCATTTCTTCATTGAATTGCATTTGACATGGTTCTGTGATCACAGGATGAAGTTTCGGTGGACTTGCACAGTCAATTTGACTGGCTTTTTTAGTCAACAGCAGATTTTTGGCTCCATGACAAAAACGATAATCTAGCCTTGATTTTGCAGTTGAGGGTTGATGCTCGTTTTCCAAAATGTCACATTTTCCAATTTTACGTTTTTCTCCCACACCCCTAACCAGCTGTGTTATGGCTGTCAGTGGATGAATTGTATTTGATTGAGAACTGGTTTGTCCCTTCAGCGAGCAGTTGCCATCAGCCTCTTCCAACCTCTCCTTCTGTTCCTTTGTTAATGCGTCACGTTCTTGGGGTGTATGTAGCGAAGAGACCTTGTGTACCATCTCTGGTGTTGCAGCTATGTCTTTATCGTCAATCAACAGACCAGCAAAGCATTGTTTAGCCACTTCCTGAGGGAGAACATTAATCCTAATAGAACTGGATTCATCTGGTACTTGAATTGACGACACAAACTCCCGCTGTTTTTCAACCACAGGACTGAGCGTCAACGGACTTGAACAGTCACTTTGGCTGGATGATTCATTTGTCAACATGGGACTTTTGGCTCCCACACCATTAAAATAACTATTGTTCAGTCTTAATGTTCTAGAGGAGTGTTCATGCTTTTGTTTCAAACCACTGGGCTTTTCAAATAAGTTTTGATACTTTAATAAATAATCACGTTTTTTCAATGTCCTTACCAGATTCTTCATTGCATTCAGTGCATTTAAAGTATTTGGCTGGGAACTGGTTTGTTCTTGAATCACATTAAGCTTCATTGAGTGGTTATCAGTCACAGGTGGAGAACGAGCATTAAACGGAACTGGCAATTCTTCATGAAGACTCTCCTTGGATTTATTTTTCTCAGAGGATGTTTGTTTTTCTACTTGTACTTCGTTAGTAACTTCTGTTGAACCATCATGTTTAGCTAAAGATGGTTTATAAAGGGACGATAACGGTGTACTTTCAATTGTAGATGCAGAGTTTTTGGCCTTTTCCTCTAATCTCTCCCTACTCGTTTGTTCTTCCGTTGATATCGTGTCAAGTACTTGGGAAGCGTTTAACAAAGAGGTCTCATACTTGTTTGGTGATGCAGCAATGACTTTATGGCCCATCATTTCACTAGTCTCACACCGTTCAGCCATTTCATGAGGTAGAACATTCATCTTAGAGACTGAAGTATCCACCTTGTCAGTTTCCTCTTCATTCATGTACACAGGACGTTCTTGGTTAGGTTTTGGAGAGGTCTCACATCTCACATTCTCATCAAGGATGGCACAGTCATTGTTAGTAGTTTTTTCACTGAATCCAATTTGTATTTGAGATAAAACATCTTTCGATTGTCCTGCTATTGTGTTACTGAGCTTTGGTGAGTCACTTTGGCTGGTTGATTTAGGCAACATCACACTATTGGCTCCAACATCACTAGAAATTTGGTCATGCAAACTGGACATTCCAGTCTGGACATCTTTTTTATCCAGATCCTTCACAACAGTATACATGTCCTCTGAAGAGTTTGTAATATTTCGTTGACTGTTGGTTTGTTCTGTAACCACACAATCATGTTTTGGTAAGCAGTTAGCATCAGTCATAGGTGGAGACTGGCCATTAAACAAAACAGGCAAGTTTTCATGAACACTTTCTTTGGCCAATGTTGGTTCTTCTGCTGGTACTTTGCGCTCCACCTCTGTTGATAACCTTTTACACCTAGTCAGTGATGGCTTTTCAGTGGATTCTTGCAGTTTGTTTTGCGTTTTATGTGCATCATGTTCAGGGGCATTTTGAAACGACTTATAGAACAAAGAATAACCACACTCCTTGTCGATGTCATCAACATTTTCATTAAGATTCAACCAAGACGACTTGTACGTCATCTTTGGTGGCTCTTCGTTGTGTTTTAAAACGTGAAAATTCTTGATGACCTTGTCACGTACATTACTTTTAAGTTGCCTCAGTATCACAGGCTCTTTCATCGGACAGTAAACATAGACTTCTTCCATTATGCTTTGATATATGCCAGTTTGTACAGCATCAAAAAACTTGTGAAAATCCCCATTCCAATAAAGCGTTAAGATGTCCCTCCAAACATCAGTTTTTTGGACATTCTTCCGATACCCATTCTCCATTTGCTGAATTACACCCATTAAAGTATGCAATCGATCTATTGGCCATTCGATAACAGGAATAGTTTCTGTTTCAACAGTTTTCTTTTCTGTGAATGTGCAGTTATTCTTTATCTTTTCACTTGGGTCATTTTGCAATTGACTTGGTAAAGACATTTTTTGTTCTGCAACCACACTTTTAAGCTTCGGTGAACTTGCACGGCGACCTCGGCCAGTTGATTCAGTCCAAACAGGAGTTTTGGCTCCAACTACACTGCAAAGTCCTTCATTAAGCCTTGGCTCTGCTGACTTTGGCCGTTGATGCTTGCTAGTGGGGTCATTTGGTTCTCCCTTTTGGTCATTCAGATTAGCATTGTCCTCCAGAGCATGTGGAATATTTGGTTGCTGCCATACAATCTCTTGCACAGACCTTACATTCATTTTCATATTAGCAGATTCATCTGAAACGTTAACAGATGCCATTTCTATCGGAGATAACGGCGTGACAACGGCAACAGCTTTCGGTGCAGCAATGTTCTGAACACAGACAGGAGTTTGCACATTAGCATGGGTTGACTTCTCAGGAATCAGTAACTGGTAATGGCAGCCTCCAAACAAACTACTGTCACCATGAGGGGCAATTTCTGTTGGGGAGCAATATTTCAAATCAGGTGGCAAGTTTGTTCTCGTTTTTGAGGAGTCTACTGGCAAATTAGAAGGAGCATTTGCATGTTGCTGTCTGCTATGCAAATTGCTAGTATTCACATTTCTTCTAGCTTCATTGAGACTAATAGTGTCCATTGTTTTTGCTTCAACCTGTTGTGAATTATTTGGGCCAGCTGCCAAGGAGGTATTTTTCTGCTGCATGTATAAGCGGTTATTTGAGTTAAAGGCACAGTGTGACATGTTTGGCCCATGACTGGTGGGAGCACCCTGTAGATTTGTGTTGTTAATAGGCAAGAATACCTGACAATTAGAGGGGATGTTCCACAGAATAATTTGTGAGTCCTGTTTTCCTGTCGGCAATGAATATTTTGAAGTAAGAGGATTTTCTCGTGCAAGCACAGTGTCTTTTTTAGCTTGAATGCCACTAGTCAAAATTTGATCACTGGTTGCCGGTTGGACTGTGCAGGTGAACTGAGTAAAATAATTTCCAGTGGCACCTTGTCGTGGATACGAGGGGCTTCCAGCATGAGATGGTAAACATCTCTGATAAAAGTTTTGGCCCGGAGTATTAGAGGTCCCATCTCCAGGTGTGGTCCTTTTTCCATGAACATTTTGCAGTTGCCCCGATTGATGTAAATTAGCTTGCATGCTAATCAATGTTCACTTGTATCTCCAGATAGGGTTCAATATTCACATCCCTGGAGATAAACAAAACAAAGCAAAATATTAGGGTCCAAATTCATTTAAAATTTTATTCACTGGAACTTCATTTTTAAATTTAAAATAACCCAATACAACGACAAAAAAAAAACTTAAAACCAGAAAAATTATTTAATAGATAACAGGACCTTATATTTCATCTCGTTTAAGTTAAGAATTTTATTAACATATTTCCAACATTGACAAAAGGATGAAGCCAAAGTTATTACTGCCCTCAACTGCATCAGACTCCAATGGTGGAGTGACAAAATGATTTATTTAAGGACAGGCAAACTTTTTCACTATTGATTCACCAACAGATTAGACCAAAATCTTATTTCTATTTTTAATTTTTTCCATCTTTGATTTTAAACATAAAAAAAATGCAAATTACAAAATATAGCCGCAAGCAGCGATCATTGGGGTCGAAGCATTAATGACCCATGTGGATGATAGCTTAAGCAGCTTAGCATTACATGCTGGTGTCAAAAGAGAGAAATGACTTCCAAAGCAAATTGCTTATTTCAGCCATCAAATATATTTAATCATAATATATTTCTTTCTGTGGCCTGGGATGTTGGTACGGACTCCAGCAGCACCTTGACACTACATAGGAAAAAGTGACTTGACGAATGGATCGGTGAATACAATCTGTTTGTACAAATTATGGCATAACTGGAACATCCAGTCGTCAAAGCGGTTCGGTATAATTACGTCCCAGAACAGTCTTACACAACTGCGTTCCCAAACAGAGTGCTTACAGTCAAGTTACAGTCTTCTTGGATGCAAATGATAAACTTAAAGTTCTACTAAGTTCTTGCAGTTTTTGCCATTTCCAGATTTTGTACTTTATCTGATTTAAAGCTGTAGTAGGAGGAGATAAACATATTTGGTTCAACCATCATATTTGATCAGTCTAATATTAAAGCCTTAGCGATGTTAAATTGCGAAGATCTTGAGATTTCGCTAAACAGCGTGTCAAAGTCTGATGTTTCGCTATAGAATAGGAAGCTTTTGTAAGTGAGGCAGTGTCCAACAATCTGCGCCAAACTTCACATTTTTGAGGAGAGTCCTGCCCTAAACACATCTAAATGACAATATTCAATATAGTAATAGTGCCACCCACTGGCAACAGGAAGTGACATGTTTAACAATGTGATTCATTACTGGCAACACACTGAAATATGCAAATGAGTCCCAAACCATGCCATTATCGTCATGAAAAAGGAAGTTGTAATTTAAGCATACAATGTCTAATCTGCCTCAAACTTCACAATTTTGATAAGTGCCATGTCTTTTGCTGGTGTTGGTCTACTGTGTTTTCTGAGGTCAAAGCAGCCGTATACCAGGAAGTTTTAGAGCACTTCATGCTTCCTGCTGCTGACCAACTTTATGGAGATGCAGATTTCATTTTCCAACAGGACTTGGCACCTGCACACAGTGCCAAAGCAACCAGTACCTCGTTTAAGGACCATGGTATCCCTGTTCTTAATTGGCCGGCAAACTCGCCTGACCTTAACCCCATTGAAAATCTATGGGGTATTGTGAAGAGGAAGACTGATCGACTCAATGGCACGCCGCACTGCTGCAGTAATTCGGGCAAAAGGAGCCCCAACTAAGTATTGAGTGTTATACATGCTCATACTTTATGTTCATACTTTTCAGTTGGCCAAGATTTCTAAAAATCCTTTCTTTGCATTGGTCTTAGGTAATATTCTAATTTTCTGAGATACTGAATTTGGGATTTTCCTTAGTTGTCAGTTATAATCATCAAAATGAAAAGAAATAAACATTTGAAATATATCAGTCTGTGTATAGTGAATGAATGAATATAATATACAACTTTCACTTTTTGAATGGAATTAGTAAAATAAATCAACTTTTTTATGATCTTCTAATTATGACCAGCACCTGTATACTTAACCCTTTCGCACGCAAGTTTAAAATATTGTGGCTGAGCACCCTGCGCGAGTTTTTCAACGCGACCGTTATTTAGAACGTGTCACTTTACTGTTTCCATGATGACACGTCATTGCTTGTCACGTGACACACGGCAACCTCAAAAGCGCAGTCTGACTGATGATCTGCTTTTATTTCATTTTTCCTTTTTTTATTCAAAATATTAACAAATTTGATGACTATAGCATGAAATATCTGACATTCCGATTGTCAAATACGTGCAAGTGGATGGGTTTTGCTGTTTACACACCTTTATAATGATCGCGTTAGTTCAGCTATACGTGCCGCCATATTAGTTTACAGCATATGAATTCATCCACTTCTCCCGAAATGCATGAAAGTAAGTGAGCCGGTGAACTGAGAGAAGAGAGTAAACTTTAAAGTTACTTACACAATGTGTATCTGATATGAATAAAACGTGGTCTAATTATTATGGAAATGACTGTTATTGCCGCTTCCATAGACATCAGTGTGTATTTTACAAACTCTAAATGTATTGATTTTTTAGTACTTATGTGCATTTAAATGTCTGAAACCTAAAATAAACATTATGTGGTTGAAAACATATTTCATATTTGTGATATATTAACAGCGCTGAGCGCGTCCGTCACCGGCTCAGCGCCAGAAACGCGCGCAAGCACTTTTGAATTTGGCAGTTGATCACGTGATGAAACGCGTCAAATAAAATGACGAACCATACCATCCAGTTATCTCAACCCCCGCCAGTTCACACCATTTCTGCCATCAGTAGCCTATACCCCTCCCCTTATTACCTTCACTGATGTTAACTGCATTTCAAACAATTGGCTCCATCGTCCAAATGCCGCCTCACAAACAATACTTGATGTTTATTCACACCAAAAGGCAAAATAAAGCATGATAAATTCCAGGAAGAAAAGTGTCAACGATTTTCAAACGACAACCATTTAGTCTACACACAGCGAAATGAATATTCATCAGGCTCTGTCAAAGAAAGTGAATTGCATTCAATTTTAAAACAAGAAATTCTCTTCACAATGCATCACAAAACTGAGTATGCTAATATGTCACCAGTAACGTCCACAGATTGTTAGGAGTATAATTGTACCTCATGTATAATCAGCGACTTATTCATGTACATCAAGAAAACTTACATCACTTTGATATCTTATTTTATTATTGCATTGTTTTATCGAGTGCATTTCAGATGCCTATGCATCACTTTTAGCAATTCTTTTCTTGTTTTTTGAGCAGATGCAAGGCAAGGACCTTAAATTGGTAGTGAATAACGATAATCAGATAACATTTTGCAAAAATGTTTTATTTGGCAAAGTAATTGGTGGTAGCGTTTGTTATATCTTTCCATCTGTCAATTTTTCGGTCGAAAGGAACTTTCTTGCTAAAGGACTCGGCCATGTTTGTTGCGTGTGTGTTTTTGATTTGGCTGTCTGCTGTAGATAATGCCGCATTCAGCTGAAGCTTTTCATAATCCTCATTTTAGGGTTGCACGATTTATCGCGTTTAAATCACAAGCGATTTGGCGAAGGCTGCGATTATTTAACGCACAGCTTGTCAGAGCTGTACAGCTGTGATCAGTAGTAAATGCTTCTCCATTTGAAAGCCAGAGGTGCTCTTGCACAAAAACTCAAAATATTCCCTGCAGCAGAAGATAACACGTCATATTGCTGTAGCTGAATAGAAAAAAAAAAAAAGACTGAAATGCTATGACTGATTAAACATGAAAAATTAACACTTTACTGCCTTATTCTGTGAAAGAATCATCAAACAGAAGGAAAAACATGTTATTAAATGTTGTCTTTTGATGGACAGGAGTTTTTTTTATTTCCCCCGTCACTCAAGGCCCAGAAAGGTAAAGACATAGTTAAAATTATCCATGTGACTACAGCGGTTCAACCTTAATATTATGAAGCGACAAGAATACCTTTTGTGCGCAAAAACACAAAAAGTGTTTAGTTTTTGCGCACAAAGTATTCTAGTCGCTTCATTACATTAAGGTTGAACCACTATGAACTATTTTAACTATGTTTTTACTACTTCTGTGGACCTTGAATGTAGCTTTCTATGGGGGATAAAAAAAAAAACCTCTCTAATTTCATCAAACATTTCTTAATTTGTGCTCAAAAGATGAACGAAGCTCTTATGGGTTTGGAATGACACAAGGGTGAGTACTTAGAGGGGTAAGGTTTCTCAGTAAAAAAAAAAAAAACTTTTCGGCACACGCTGACGCCATGCTTCAACCCAAACCTGACAACTCCTCTATGATATGGTTTGTTGAAAACAACGTGTAAAATGAATTCAGCTAATGTAGGTTTCAGTCAATGGAAACGCTTTCTGGTTTCCCCAATACGTTACAACATTGATGATCAAAAGAACATGAACAAAACTCTTGTTGGGGAAAGTCATTGACAAATAATGTATAACATATAGAGAGCAGTCTGTGAGCTTAAAGAAAAAGATAAGTATAGGAATCCCCATTGGACATTTACGATAAGAAAAACATAAAATAAGCAGATTAGCACTGTTTAGATGCTGAGCAAAATGCGAAGCTGACATCTCACTTCGTAACAAACAGTAGGTTATTTCTTAAGAGAAAAACAAGTCAATGCATGTGTATCATTATCAGTGGATCTTTGAATCATGTCTTAAAGCAACAGCAGTCTAATATTCCTGCTCTGTGTTTTTAATGTTAATCAAATGACGAAAGATGAATAAATAACTCTCTACTCTTGTAGAAATAGCTTTTGTAACTTCAATAATGTTTAATCATGATTTAATTTATTCAAAGAAGTTAGGCATTGTTATTGTACATTTGATTTATTCAATTTCTGTAGATGAAAACTACTGTTAAATACCTTTAAAACCTCTAAAAGCATTGTTTATTTTATTTGCATCTTAGCTCTCATGTATTGTGCTGTTGTCTTGTAAGTTTCTTTTTTATTTGATTATTGTCCTTTTTTACTGAGCATAGTACATACCGAAATGTACCGAAACCGAGACCCTAAAATCGCGATAAAACCGTAATCTGTTAAAAAAAAAAAAAAAAAAAAAAAAGATTAAAGGCGATTTTCTCAGTATTTTGATTTTTTACACCCTCAGATTTCAGATATTCAAATAGCAAAATTAAAAGAAACTGACCCTCATGACTGGATTTGTGGTCACATGTAGAAGAATGTATTTAAATGAAGGCCTATATGTCGTTGAATAAATCACTGACCACAAGAATAGAACTGAAGAAAGTAACGTAACGTTACAGGATATCACCAACTCGCTCAAACAGTTTCGTGAGGAATGCCTTTTTAAAAACGTTAAAACAAGATGCTTATAAACGCGCAGATTTGACTTGGTTCGGCTCTGCAATTGTTATCACAGGGAAAACTGCGAGATGAGGAGAATTACAGACCGTTTGCAAAAACACGTTTTAGAAACGTTCTAACAACAACTTTTAACCAAAGAGCGCTTTTTTTCAGACAACACGACCAAATTGTAAACGATGGCACAACAAAGCATTCACTGTAAGGAAGCACTAAATTACTTACTTAACATTCTTATAAGCCCCGCTCCTCCGTCTGTGACGACCGGATCTCATTCAGCTGCTGCTGCCTTTGAATATTTCGCCTCAGGCAATCTTAACAGTCCTGTGACGTGTACGAGGGGCGGGACCGTTGTAGATCGTGTTGCCAAGTATTTCCATTTTGATATGTCTGTTAGGGTCTGTCGTTCTTTTTTCTATTATTGTGCATCTGTTACAACAAATTTTTACATTTATTTTGATTAATTTATATATTATTTGCATTATTTCGCCATTGATGATCCAAGAAATTCAAGATTTCGTTAGAATTTATCCTTTGCAAATAGTTTGATTGACAGGCGATCTAACCAATCATAACGCTGAATCCGCCATTTTATCCGTCAGGGAGTAGCCTATAGTAGATCAACGTTGGTTAAATTTTGTGCGTATTGACGTCTTTCCGCGGTTGAAACAACATTCCTTTTGATGTCGATTCATGTTTATTTGACGTCAAATGAACTAGTATCTGAGGGAAATTATTCTTATTCTGTTTATTTTCTTATGTGACATTTCGATATTGGCATTTTTTAGAACACGCCCTTGTTACTTTTTTGTGTGCGTATAGAACTGCGCGCACCCCTTGTTCTTTGGTATGTGGAAAATTACAGCTTGACAGCTGTCAAAGAAGCTGGCTTGCTGCCAGCTGCATTATATATATATATATATATAGTTGTTTTTGTCACACTGTTTCGCTTGTGCAAACTGCCCTATCCTTATATGGGGTTGTTTCTCGTCTTTTGTGGTTGCCCTCCAGCCGATAGGAGGAAATAGCCTTTGGTATAAAGACATGTGTGAACTGCTTGAGAGTTGAGAGCTGCATTCTGAATAAACCACATTGATTCTACTCGTGTGTTTCATTGACTTGCACTCTCCCAGGATCCTGAAGCTGTGACTGATTTCTGAACAGACGCTGAATATCCACAACACTTAGAAGAGGTTCTAACAGTATCAAGAGATGATCGGTTCACGAGCCGTTTGAAGGATCTGTCACGTCACATTAAAGAGCCACTGTAGCCTATGGTATTTAGTGTTTAAACTGCTTTAAAAAATTACAACATTTTAAATATGAAACTGTTTCATACGTTGTCAGTGTCTTCTTGGCTCCGAAATGTATTTTTCACTGCGGGAGAACATGATGCGTGGTGTGAGAGTGCATGGGTTGTCGGGCATTGCAACAGGGGGCGGGTTTTGCGAAGGGTGAATTGAGGGGATCTGGCAACATGGTTTGCCCTGAAAGTTTAACTTTAATGGGCTTTCTATTTTTAAATATATATATAATAAAAAAATAAACTGGTATTTCAGTAACAATTGCTACCTGCTCCACTATCAAGATCAATTAATATCGCAGTTATTAAAATCATACATATTATGAACCTTTTTTTTCACATTGCTTCTAACATGCTTTTTTTGTCAGTCAATTTTTCCATATCTCTTTCTCAATGGCCTCGTGTCAATTATGTTTTGTCAAAATACAATTCGTTGGCTCTCCTGTCTTGTTCTGCTGCTCACATTTGGTACATTAAAAGTCAAAATAATCAACAAAAATCTTAAAATGAGAAAAGATTTGTGGAGATTGAAAAATCTGGATTATGGTGCACCCAGAACATGATGAAACCAACCGTGTCATGAAACTTATAAATATTGTTACAAATAAACACTAAAAACTAAATTTGGCAGCCATCTTCTCCTAATTCACATGGATGTGGGAGGACATCTTCAAACTACAAAAACATGCTCATCTGAGGTCATCATGATTTATTTACTCTTGAATGTGTCACAATTATTCTCTATCATTTTCATGGACTTTTAGTTTGTATTCATCAGATTCCTGCTTCCTTTGTTCAAGTTTCCCTCCACTCATCAGTTTCCATGGACGTTCATCAATCATCCCAGCTGTTTATCATTATGTCCATCACTATATAAGTTCCCCAATTCTTCCTCATCATTGTGTTGTTTGTGCATTATGTGGATTATCTTTTGAGTTACTTAATAAACCTTGTTTTTACATACATCTAATTACACACTGACAAAACATAATTGACCGGACATAAAATCACAGTGGGCTATAAAATAAGAAATTACAAAATTTTGATACAGCCCATTGAAGAGACTAATTATAAGATAGCAAGGTGTTTTTAATAACTACATAAACATAGTATTTCCATTGTGATTGAAAATCCATCTGCTTCTGTTATATTTCGCTGAACTTGATTTATGTTCCTACTCACTGTCAGAGAAGAATTATGAGGCTGTAGAAAATCCCCTCTCCCCACCTGAGACATCACACAATCTGAGTGTAAAAGTGTGAACCACCCCATCAGACAATCTGTCTGGGAAGAGGCTGGTGAAGCGGCAGGAAGTCACCATAGAGGTGCGATGTCATTCAGACTGCTTTTGAGATGTGGTTACTCTCAGGAAGGGGGAGAGACAACACTGACTGTGTGGGGGGAGGAAAATGTCACTAGTAGGCAACCCATTCAGAATATATGCAGATTCTATTATAGGCTAATTTATTAATTATTATGTACAGATATGTTAATGATATATATATAGAGTATATATATATATAGAGAGAGAGAGAGAGAGAGAGAAAGAGAGAGACTAAAAGATAAACAGAAATCCACATCCATCCATCATAAATGTACTCCACACTGCTCCGGGGGGTTAATAGAGGCCTTCTGAAGGTCAGTGATGTGTTGTGTTATGAAGTAAAATATCTAGCTTCCGCCATACTGCCTTCTGTATTCAAGTTACAAAGAAAGTTTAACACCTCTCGCAGTTCAAAAAGCTTACACTACGTCCTACTCCTTCCCTGTTCAATTTACGGAAAAAAACTTAATTGACGTGACGCCAGTTCTGTTTTTTTTCGTAATCTGAATTTCGATCTGGTGGAAGCTAGATATTGTACTTTATAACTTTTTTAATATGGTTTTATGTGGAGCAGTGTGGAGTACATTTATGATGGATGGATAGGGATGGATGTGGATTTCTATATATCTATATTCTATATATCTTTTAGTCTCTCTCTCTCCCACTCTCTACATATATATACTCTTATATACTCTTATATATATATATATATATATATATATATATATATATATATATATATATATAAAATCTTCATTTTGACCACACGTAATGCAAATTCTCACCAAAATACAGAAACGTTCTACAATATATATTATTAAGCAATATATATAATATATACAGTATTCTCTCTGTAGGCATTATTGTCCGAATGCAGTTTGGAGTGAACACTGTTACTTACAGCTTCTGACCTTATTAGTGGGTGCTGACACTTGACACCGGAGAATGAGCTCTTGAAACTCCGCCCTCTTAGGCGAGAGCAACAGCTCATTTGCATTTAAAGGGACACACACTAAAATGTAGCCTATTTTGCTCACACCCAAAAAGTGGCAATTTTAACATGAAATAAAAAATGATGTGTGGTGTATTTAAAGCTAAATCATCACATACACACTATGGGAACATCAGAGACTTATTTTAAATCTTGTAAAAGGGGACATAATTGGTGCCCTTTAAGTTTATTTTGTGGCCATGACACATTAACTTGTAGGAATGTCATATTTGCCATAATTTCAACAATTAAATATCAACAAAATCCTTTATACTAAATCTTGATATTTTCTCTCATCATTTAGATACGCATTATATCACTGACCAAACACATTTATGCTGAGAAACAAAAATAAACATATCAGAGCAACGATGACAAATTTAGGACAAATAGATATTTTTAATAAATAAAAAATTTAAATGGTTTAGGTCTATTTTTAAAATGTCATTTTTATGTGTTCTTACAGTAGTTGTTGTCCTATATTTAAAGCACACAACCGTGTCAAAATTCACATTCAAGGTGTCACTGAACCTTAATAAGCAAATAAAAACAAAACGAACAGTGCTCAGCAAGAATTTAATGTAAAACCATCCAAAGAAAGCCACATTGAAAAAACTTAGATTAGAATTTAGATTTATTTTTGGACTTTGATTGACAATGCAGATTGCTTTAAAATGCATTCTTCATGTTGAGTGAATGGCATAATTACAAATTCATTAGGAAAAAAAAAAACTAAATTATTTACAAAAAAAACCCCTATTTAATTTTAAGTGTTAACATCTTACCAAACTGAAGCTACACATGCAACATGGTATTCATCTATACAAAAAAAAAGGAACAAAGCACTCATTCCACTCTATCGCAGGAAGATTCACATTTGTTTTGTATTATTGCTTTAATAGAAATTTGTCATTTTTGAAACCCCTCAGGACCCTTTAACCAAATCCTTTAAATTCCCAAATGTGTAAAACAAACAAACAAACACCCAACAGACTAGTCACTTAAAATCATAAAGCGTGTGCACAAACACACAAGGAGCACACATGAAAACAAGCTAAACAAACATAGAAGTCCAGCTCTGTGACCTGTGAGAGGACAAAGAAGAGGGATCTGCTGAATACCTCTCACACAGACCTCACCGGTCAGGACCTTCACTTGAATGTGGAAGTTTGATTTGTGAAGATTAGGTGTTGATTTCTGCAAGTGACATCGCAGCACATCTTCAGGAGAACTGGAGCTGTTGCACGCCCGGGATCTGCACCAGAAAAAAGCATCACTCAAAATGCTTGAAAAGTGTGCGATCTTTATTTCGAACAAATGACACTTGCTTTGATGTCTGATGTTTTTGACCGCAAAGAACGTGGCAGCACTCTCACCTGCTGATATGAGGTGGTGTACACCATCACATTTTGTTGCTGTCCATCAGCTGTTATGATCCCTGCAGGTAGTGGATTTGCTGAGAAAGAAACAATATCATTGTGTTAAGATTGGTCAATGATTCTTGGGTTGTGTAAATCTAAATGCTGTCTGTCTATCTGTCTATCCGCACACGTAATCAAAGCCTTGAACCTTCCATAAAGCTTGAATAGGTTGAGGTGAATTACAAGGGCTTCACTGCACAGGATACGCACTGTGAGAAACACACACTTGACGTTACACTCGCACGCCTATTTTACCTTCCAAATGCTCTTCGATGGCATCATTCATGCCGTTTGGAGTGCAGTAGGTCTACATGAACATAGAACTCACTGAGAGACGGCTGTTTTTAAACGTGAAGAGCACTCGTGGCATTCGGCTGTGTGTGATTCTGTGCAAGTGCTTAAATGCATGTGCATCTTAAAATCCAAATTGAATGCAAACACAGTGAGTTAAGTCTTAAAGGCATTACACAGACTAGACAAAACATCTAATCTGTCAAAACAGATTTGTGCATTAGTGTGAATGCAGCCTATCAGATCTCCCGCTGTCTATGATGTAATCAAGCAGTTAAACTGAGGAAGAGTAAAGTCGCTCAGTGATCTAAGCTGGAAAACGTTCAGACAGGCCACTTAATGCACTCTTAGATACTGGAAGCACCATTTATATATGGCTTGTAATTTGTTTTTTGCATCGAGAAGATGCGGTTTTTCAGTACTGCAAATCCACTTTGTATGCACTTCAAAAGGATGTAGAATCCCGCTGAAATTAAAACAGAAAACCTGAGTCGACGGTTCGTTTCACTGTGTATCAAGTGCTGAGGAAGCTTCCGGAGCTGAAATTTCACTTTTAAAAGTAATGGGATTTTAATTTCCAACACCTGCTGTAAGCGGTAGACCAATCACAACAGACTGGGCCATCTGACCAATCAGAGCAGAGTAGGCTCTCGGAAATGAGGGGTTTAGAGAGAAAGAATCTTCGAAAAACTGCTTTCAGATTGTGTATACTGTGAGAAAATTAAAGTGCTTTTTGTTCTTGGTTGCATGTAGGAGTCCTTCAAAACAAAATGAGGAACCTTTAAAGTATAATAATGGGGCACTTTAAATGAAAATTTGAAATTCTTCTTTTGCAGCTAAGTGAGATAAAACAAATTTACTGTTTATTCTGTGTGAAGGAAAATTTCAATTAAATTCCTATTATTCATTCATTTTTATTCCATAAGTATTTACTCTGTTCTGTTATATGAGTGTATATGTTTGAGGCCTACTTCGGCCTGGATATGAGAAGATGTCACAATGACCTGCCTCTGATTGTTTTGGGAACACATGGAATCATGGGGATTCTGTTAAGAGACTCAGTGCACAACTGAACATATCAAATGCTTATCACATTTTCTTTATCCCTATTAGAGAGACAGTTATTGAAAACAGTAAGCCAAAAGGGTATAAAACCACAGAAGCAAGTTACTTGTTTTCTGTCACACATATGGCGGAGCTCACTGTTGTTTGTCTGGCCTTCTTGCAAGAATAAATCATTAAAAGACTCTGACCGTGTTCTTTATTCAACAAGTCAACAACATCTGATGTTCACAAATGTATAAGCTACTTACTGAAAGACTCATCGGTCAGCTCCTCTCCCATGCCTTCGGTCACAGTTACGGCGCTTATGCCTTTCTCTCCTTTCATGGCCTGAGAACATACAAATTGAACGTCAATCTGAATCAATAAAAAGCAGGAAGCCACACCTCTGAGAGTTGTGCAAAGTGTTTCCAAAAAGCCTTTATTATCAACGATGTATGATGACGACATTAAAAATGTTAATGTTACCTCTCTGAACTTCTGCAGGTAGAGCTTCAGAGGCTCCACGTACATGTCGAAGCCCAGCGTGGACATTGCGAACAGGATGTCTTCGCCGTTTATCGTCTTGCGTTTCTCCTGATGGCACCTCTCGCTGGCTTCTGAAGTGATGAAGCTGATGAACTCGCTCACACACTCCTGCACACACTCCTTGGCGTCCTTTGCTATCTGAGGGGATGGAGGGAAAAAATGTCTTTCTTTTTGAATAAAAAGTACAATTTGACTTGAAGTTCCACTTTCATTAAGCAAAACAATAGGCATTAAATTAGCAGCTCTGAATAAAGTTAATGAATAGAAAGGTGAGCAAAAATAAATAACATAAAAAAAGCATTTTGTTTCTCCTTCTCCAAACAAAACTGCCTGGAAAATAAATTACTTTTCCAGTTTGTGGTATT
>CM074290.1:9566973-9731973 GCA_037194245.1 Opsariichthys bidens | reverse complement strand
TTGCTCTGAATAAAGTACAGAAATAACATAAATATGTTATATTAATGTTGTTTGCGTAGGAAAATCATAATCATGCGTATATTTTTATAAACTGTTTCTCACAGTATAAAGTCTGTTTGCATGCAGTTGCCCAGATGAACATTATTTCAGGAATTCAAATAAAAGAGTTGATTGAAATAAAAGTTTTCTCAGGAAAATGAAAACAATTTCTAATGTTTTCTACTTATAATATCACGTATATATCTAAAAAAAAAGGACCATTTCTTTCACAACAAAATATAATAAAATAATAAACTAGCAACACTGAGACATTATTGGTTTAATCCATCTTGAATATTAATTAATAAATAGAAAAATAAAATCCACATGAATCAGTCAATTGTATAGGCTGCCCAAAGAAAACATGTAGACATCAAGACCTGCCACATCTCAATGTCACTAAATGATCATTTCTGAACCATAAAACATATTTATTACTGCTGTAAAAACTGATCCAGTGCAATTCAGTCACATGGAAACAGACAACAGCAGTTCTTTATTCAGCGAAGATGGTCACGTGACTACGAGTACTATTGTCACATGAAGCAGCATGTGTGATTCATTGAACTGCATGTATGGAGAGATTGAGGCTTCAAATATTTCTCTGTGCAGAGAAATGCCAAAAATGTTGATCAGCACATCAGTGGTGATTGGTTAGACCTAGCCTGTTTAATGAAATATGACAGTGTCATTTCAACATTTATGTCACCAGTGACATTAGAAGAAAAGACAGTGCCAGAAAGGCAGTGCCCAGAAAATCCGCCAGAGCTGTCAGATACGGGATGGAGAAGCTATCGGGGTCCCTGCCGCATTTCCACAAGCAGTGAACCATCACATCAGTGGTACCCAGCAGGAGAAACACCTGAATGGAAGTAGATTCAGAGTAAAAAACCACTCCTTTCCTCAACAAGACATGCTAACATCTCTTTCACTCGCCTGTGTGAAAGCTGCTACTAAATAGAAGGAAACGAAGACGGCAGTGGGCGGAGCCGGGCTGCCTTGTATTAGGTAAATGGTGTAGATGAAGACCAGGTGACCTGGGATGGTCAACATGAGCAGCACCTGTGCTGATCTTCCATTCGGCCCTGCCAGAAGAAATACAAAGGTGATTTTTGCCTCCGTTTTGAAACCTTAAACATTGATGGAAATCTGATTGGGCCTTGATATACTTCAAGTGAAATTGAGGAGCGAACTACCCTAACGTCATTTTAGAACAAAATCAGACTCGAGTAAAAACGTGAACATGTTGCTTTCTAACATAAATTGAAGACGTAATTCCAATTGAAAGCGACATTGACACTGTTTAATGCTGTAAAGCTACTTGCTTTAAAACCAATCTACTGTATAAAGTGCTAAATAAACATAACATGACTGGAGGAGAAAAGTATAGCTGACTGTAACTCCCCAATCGGACCTCAGATTTTAGTTGCACCGAACAACTCTGCTCCCTCCAACCCTGAGAGTCCCAGGACTTAGAGCAAAGTGATACGAAGATCAATTTATTTATTTTTTAGCAAGAAACAGTGTTTAATATATGAACTTTTATTTTGAAACGTAAGTCAATGAGATTTGGAGGAAGTCTTTGAGTGTGGGGACTTGCGTGGAGTAAGAATTGTTTGTTATTCAAAAAATACGACCGATGTACCAACGACGAGGTTCGGGCTTTATTAAGCTTATATGTGGAGGACGAAATCCAGCGGGAACTGGAAAGTTGCGCGCGGTCCTATGTTACCGGACTCTTCTTCACGGTACTTTACACCGCGATTGAAACGCAGACAGCAACAGGTCAGAGGAATAAAAAGTTCCTGGGACAAACTGTTCCAAGTAATTTCGGTGGAAAAAGCGGCTTATATCTACTTTGACGGAAGTGCCAAATTGCAGAGCTGGTACAAACATACCAACATCGCTATGATCAGATGCTTTCTTAACTGCTGTTTTCACACCGCTGTCATTTTTGTTGTGACCAACCCTTTTTACACCTAAAGTGGAGAATAAAAAAAGAACTTCGCTGTGAGCATATAAGGGCCTTTACCTGTGGCCCAAAAGCTGCGGCAGGGGCAGTAACATCCTTTAGAGTCTTCTGGAAGTTCACCCAGCGGACAGTGAAAATGAAGATACGTGGCTATACGACTAGCCTGGATAGAAATCAGATTACCACCGACACCTTAAGGAAAGGTTGATATGGAAATTTAAAACATAGTTAATCAAAACGCATCAAGTTACTTTTATTTGACCCACCATTTATAACAGGAGTGTAGAGAACAACTCCCTCAAGCACTGGATCTGAGATGGTTCGGTCCAGAATCAGCCCTCCAAGACTGGAGATATGAAATAATCATCATCACAAAAAGGTCCATGCTAGACTTATATTGATGTACCAAGTGCGGAACATCTACCTGCTGATCACCATTGCAGTTATTATTGGCTCCCAGCTGGAAATCAGCAGTTTTTGGCTTTCAGGATGACGACGTGAAAGAATGACCCATGCCGGCATCAGGCACAGGAAAACAATACACACCAGGTAGGTAATATAAGGGTAAGGTTCTACAAACAGAAAGAGTTACAAAATAAAAAGGTGTTATAGAGAGAAAAAGCAGCCCATGGCTCACATGTGGTAGAGCGAAACTAGTCTTTGTTCAGTTTACTGGTCTTTCATTCTCACCCATGCAGTAAAAAAAGCCTTGACTGATTATGGCGAGCAGTCCAAGTGTGATGAGATCACCAAAACTGGCAGCGAGGGGTGTGGCTATGTTGTCAGGGTTGACGCCCACCTTCTTGGATCCAATAATCACACCAACCATTAAGATCCCTAGAAATATTTTCATAATTTAATATTTTCATAACCCCCTGGAGCCATATGGATTACTTTTAAGATGGATGGAAGTGCTTTATTGTGCTTCAAAATCCCAGTTACCATTCACTCCCATTATAAAGCTTGGATATTTTTTAATATATCTCCGATTGTGTTTGACTGAAAGAAGAAAGTCACTTTGGATGGCTTGAGGGTGAGTAAATTCTGGGATTATTTTCATTTTGGATGAACTAACACTTAAGTGGGTGTTTTAAATATTCAATGCTTAACCTTGTTTGTCATCACAAAGGAATTCCTTCCATTTATAATACTGATACTCTTATCCATTTATACTAAATGCTGATAATATGAGCTATGTGGCCTGAGGACATTGGGTCTATATTGGGGACCAGTATGGAAAATGGGTTTGCATGGCCAAGATCACAAGCCCTATCTCGTTCAAATCAGAATAACCTCATGATCAGACCCAGAATGATTATGTCTTTCTCAGTTGATGCCCATGAATCATTTAAAGATTATAAATGGTCTATTTTAGGTAGATAAAATTGGTCAAAAATGAAAGCTGAATGCAAACCCTGCAGCAAGGATGCTGTGAACGCTGTCACCACACTGCAACAGCAAAGCAGAGCAACATGGTTTATGATGAGCTCCTCTTCCAGGATCCATCCAAGAGCCGATGCTACAAGAGCAGCCAGGAAGCCCAGAACTGTAGCTTGTACCTAAAGAGACAAATTATGTTTAATAAAGAGCAGAATTTCACCAAACAAGCATCAAATGACCTGTATTAACCTGTTTGAGGGCAAGATTTCCAATGATCAGGTTCCACTTCTCGCCAGAAGAGTTCATTCTGCCAACATTCACCTGCAATACAGATATTCAAGATCTTTTTACTCATTTTCTTCAAGCAATATAAAGCATCACAAACAAAACTTTACTAAACCGTTTTGTTTTGTTCGAACCGCTAAGAGACATTCAAGTATAACCCTGAGGGCTGTTTTCTTCACAGCAGGGTGTGAAGTTCCTCACCATGACACAAAGCATGTGATGATGTGGAAGAACACAACGTAGATACAATACTGCAGAAGACTTCAGTAAGGAGGAAGAAGTAGATCATATTTGACAGGGCAGTGGAAAGATCAGAGTTCATTTCAGCCAATGAATTTCCATGACTTTTCCAGTCGTTCGTGAATATTGTGTAAGGATTTTTCAAATCATTCAAGTTCTAACAGTGTAAGGGTTATGTTTAGTTCTGTTAGTTCATTTGTGTTTAGGGTATGTTTAAATAATAATAATAATAATAATAATACATTTATTTTATATATCACCTTTAAAAGTTGCTTTCTGAAAGCAAACCAAACATAACAACAGAGAAAACAACACATACTTGAACTGAAAAGTTTTTTCTTTGTACAGATGACAATGTAATCAAATGATCCTGTTCGCACGGATCCACGACAACGACTAAATAAAACGCTGTATTACGCATATCAGACCAGTAGATGGCGACGCCACTTCGTAAAGAAAGACGCCTACGTACAAACACATTCTTTGACAGAGCACTCGCTCCAAATACACATGCCTATAGACTGGACACGTAATACGCATGTGTTTGCCGTCACTGTTTTCACAAATTCGCATTTTTGCAGTTTACAAGGAGACGATAATCATTTCATTTTCAAAAACTTGCACTTTGAAACCCGTTTTCAAAAGTTTCCATTTTCAAGCCCACTGTTGTGTTAAAAAAAATTGCCACAATGCAATTTTGGTTTTGTTCTATTTCGGTTTGCCTGTGTTCCCTGTGATTGTGTGTTTCTATGGTTACAAATGCGTTTATATTGATTAGTCCAATCTGTCTCTTGTTCAATTCCTCGTAATCCCTGAATATTTCTAGTCTTAAATTGATGCAGTTCTTGGTCTTGCACTGTGCCTCTGTTACGTGTTTTCCAGAGTTCCCCATGTGTGAATTATCTTCACTTTGTGTTTATTAAAAGAAGTAATGTTATAGATCCCACTCTTCTTCATTTGGTTTACCCAACAACTGTGACAAACAGATTAAAGCTTTTTTTCCTTTTCTTTTTTTTTTTTTAGAGGAGAATAACTATAAAACTGTGTATTTATTATAAAAAATATCAATGGCTTTTAAATATTGTATTAATTTACGAATAATTCATCTATTTTATTTATTTCCACTATTTTTTCCTTTTTAAATTACCATGATATTTCCAGGTTCCCTTCACTCTTAAAAATAATGTTTTTTTCCCCTTTTTTTGCAGTAATGCCAGAGTAGAACCATTTTTGGATTCCCTAAAGAACCTTTCAGTGAACAGTTCTTAAAAGAAACTTTTTATATTTTACTGTGTTGAATAATATGAAGAACCCTTTTCCTCTGTAAAGAACATTTTGTGCAATGAAAAGATTCCATGGAAGTTCTTAATGGAACGATATAGATTCCAATAACGAACCTTAATTTTAAAATATACGCATGAACATTTTCACATTGTGAATTACAAATGCAAAGACACATTTAATACATTTTAAATAATAATAAGAACATTTAACCAAGAATATAAAAGATTATTTGTACTAGTGTCCCCACCAGACTACTTAACTAGTTTTTTTTTAAAGATTAAGTGAACATTAAATGATGGCAAAGTATTAATAAATATCCAATATCAGCCACTACTGCTAAATGCAAAAAAAAAAAAAAAAAAAAAAAAAAATTCTAAATGATGATAGGCAATACAGTATCAACATATTTTGCATCCCTAAATCTTTTTCTGGGCAAAAGCATGGTTTCTGGACTGGTATGAAACTAGCACAAACCATCCTGAAAATGAAGCTGGTCCAGTGGGGTTTAATAGGTATAAATAACATAGTAATCTTACAGCAGTGGAGAGTCTTGATGCCAATGTCATCTCCAGGTTCCCCTTTAGGCCCAGTAAAGGTGGGACAAGGATGAAGATCTCGGTCACATTAATGAAAACGTCCCAGTGCTAATTTATAAACAAAAGACAACTATTTAGTCAAACATCCCGAGAGTCCAACCCAACATCATCTCCCACACTCACCTGCACTAAGTCCAGTAACATTCCTGCCAGCACCGTTCCAAAACCTGCCAGGAGGAATGGAACCAGAATCTGTATCACCATGGCCCGGATCGACTCCCTTGGCATCTCCTGGCCATGAATATTCTGCGGCACATCCTGTGATATGGTTCCAGAGGCGAATGTTGTCCCATTAAATGCAGTGGAAAGCAGGGGGTCCGATTCTGAAAATTCCTTACTGCAGATACCAGTGAAGATTGATGTGATGTCAGGTCTTCTGGTCTCTGGTATAAATTGATGCCCATCTCTGGATGGCAGGTGAGCTGAGATCAGCTGACCATCCTTCTGGTTTGCATCAGTGACGGATCCCATTACACAACCTTTCCAAAAAGAATCGAGATGTTCTAATTCAAAGAAAGTACCACGAGTTGTTTGTTTGAAGTGAATCCTGTAAAGATATTTGATAGAATGAATCTCAGATTGTGTGCATGATTTTTAGATTAAACCAGTGTAGATGATTTGACATCTCTGCTGAAAAACATGGAACATTTTAACATGAAACATATTAAGGAAGGAAATCAAAAATAACAACACAAAAATGATCAACATCAAACATTTCATTTGTAATAATAGTGAATCTTTACACTTACATCACTGTGAGTAGTAACAGCGCATGCAAGTAGAGGGTTTTACCTCATTTGTCTCTAAAGGAGTTCCTCAGGGGTCAGTCCAAGGACCCATGTTATTTTCTTTATATATAAATAACATCTGTGACAATATTCCTAATGCTAGCTAATACCACTTTTTATTGTTGTACATCATTGGCTTCCCAAACACATTTACAGTAATCTTTTGATATTGTATTATCTTGTTTGTGAACTAAAACTATAGATCAAGTTTAAGATCAACTGTTAAGTTTAAAGTCAAAATGAAAGGTTTTTATTTGTCCAAAAATAAACAATAAAATTTCCTACAAACTCACAAGTTTGAGGTTCAAAATAAATTCTGTTGCAACGGCACAGTGTGGGCATTATATATATGAATACATGGAATTGTTAAAAGTTAAATTATATCTTATTATAATTAGAATAATATTTAGTCCTGTTTAAACATTAGAGCTTTTGTGAGTCAAAAGTCACCAGTTTAAATTTGGAACAGCAAAGATCAGTGCATATTTCTAATCTACATTCACAGACATCATTTACATTAACAGAAAACAGAATTATCATTCAGAACATGAGATTATATTGTTTTTACATACTAATAAATAAGGAGAAAATAACTGTATCACTATACTGAAATTCATCAGTCTAATTTTTAAATATAAACTTGTAACTTCAAGTCAAGGTTTACAAAAATGTACCTTACCTTAAAGCACCAAAGCCCTAAAACCAACAAGTTGAACATGTGGTGGTTATCGAACACATTTTTTGTTTTTAACTTTTTTTCATTCAGCCTTTCATACACATTCTCAGCAGACTGACTGTGCCACAGTGAAGTCAATCAGGTTTGTGAATTCAATCTGTTTTCTGCCCATTAACTCATTTAGCACACATTTCTCATTAGTAAACCGTGGACAGACTAAAACTTTATGAATGGGGGCTTCAGGCGTTTGCGGTCCAATGGACTGGTAAAAAAAATAACACATTCATCTGTTACAATTGCGAGGAAAAAAGTTGTTCCATAATTTGTGTTGTCGCTGTGCTGTATGACGCCACCCACAGGACAAAATGAGAACTGCAAGCCGAAAGCCACTGATTCTTGATACATTAAGCCAGTGCTTCCGAAACTGTGGGCCGCGGCCCCCCGGTGGGCCGTAGCGGTATTGCAGTCCAAATCAATATATTAAAATAATTAAAATATTCCAATTGTTCTAAAATTTGATTTTTTTTTTTTGAAGTATGTAAGGTTAATGTTATGGATTTAAATATATTTTTAAAGAATGTTTACATCATAGTTATCATAATTCACATGAAATTCTTACAAACTTGTTAATAAATGTATTTGTAGGTAAATGTCGGTATATATTTTTTGACGGCGGGGTCGTGGAGCTTTTGCAATGTTTTTGGGGGGCCTTACCCCTCTTAAGTTTGGGAAGCTCTGCATTAAGCCATTAGTTTTTAATAGCAGTTTCTATTTTTAAATTAATCGTAAATAATAAATTTACATAAATGTAATATTTAATTCAATCTTTGTCTCTTTTATTTGTTTTATCAAAATTATGCCTTTTCATTATCATTCTCCCAAAAAACTGCAATAACTCAAATGTAAATATGTATAAAAATATATTACAATTTTAAAATATATGTAACAATACAAAACGAACATGTTTGGACATCCGGCCATTTTCTACGTGCTTTTATTATGAATTTCACCAGGAGGCGCAGAACGGAATTTGCGCCACTGTGCGAATCATGTGACTCGCAGAGCCCCTCCCCTCTCTGACTCTGTGCAGTAAAACCCCAATCAGACTGACCTAATGGCAGCTCTCTGAAAACACCAGTCTGTGTCGTTTCTATCAGGATGGCTGTGGATTCATTATCTCCTGATTGGGAGTTTGACCGCTTTGATGATGGATCACAAAGTAAGTAACGCGTGTCTGGATGATGTTGGTAATGTGTGAAGAGCAGTAAAAGCTGTATAGAGCCTGCAGCTAGCTGAGTAATGTTAGCCAGCTGTCAGATGACCAGGGAAAGTGGCCAAGTTTAGGCACTCTGATTGGGTTAATGTGTGTGAGCTTTATTAATTGCACAAAAGTTTTGATAAGGAATAGTTTCACTTTCATTTGGAAGTGTCTCTACATCATTGTGCTTGAGGATTGGGTTTGTTTTAATGCAAAAATAGGTATTATTTTTTATTTAATTAGCTAGTGAATTCAGTGCTCAAAATATTAATTTTTGTTTCTTCTCTTGATGCTAAGTTATTATATATATATATATATATATATATATATATATATATATATATATATATATATGTGTGTGTGTGTGTATATATATATATATATATATATATATATATAAAATATATGTGTGTAAATATATGTAATGTACATGTCTGTATATATATATATATATATGTGTGTCTGTGTGTATATTTATATATGTATGTATGTGTGTGTGTGTGTGTGTGTGTGTATATATGTGTGAGTAGTATATGTGTATGTATATATATATAATATACATGTCTCTTTTTATATAAATATTTGTCTGTGTGTGTATATATATGTTATATGTTTATATATATCTGTGTGTATGTGTGTGTGAGTATGTATATGTGTGTGTGTATATATATATATATATATATACATGTATATGTATGTATGTAAAATGTGTGTGTACTTAAAATGTCCTGTCACCCAAATAAGGAAGGAAATCATTTGGAGCTTTTATTGCTGGTTTTGTGACTGTCGATCTTTTGCATTTGGTTCCTTCCTGTGCAGAAATTCACACAGAAGTGCAAGTTAAAAAACTATGAGAAGTTTTTAGAAGAATATACCACTCAGCTGCAGGGTATTGAAGAAGCGCTAGACGATTCTGTCGGAGATGTATGGGACTTTACTCTGGATCCCATTGCTTTGAAGGTGTTGTGTAATTTATTACATCTTCATCTCGGTGATTATTTCTTGTTGAATTAGATTTATTTAACATCACTCTCTTTGCTCTTCCACTCCAGCTCCTGCCGTATGAACAGTCCTCACTGTTGGAACTCATCAAGACAGAAAATAAGGTCTGCAAATCCTTGTTTCAAGTTTGAACTATTTGCTGTTTTAGATACTACGGTTTACGTGTGATTGGCTCAAATACTCAAGTGAAATTAATTATTTCTCTCTTCACCAGGTGCTTAATAAAGTCATCACAGTGTATGCAGCACTTTGCTGTGAGGTTAAAAAGCTGAAATTTGAGGTAAGTTGGAGACGAGTAATAAATGGAAGTATTGCAAGAACATACAAGCATGCATTGAATTGAGCAAAAGTATTTAAAAATGCAGCAAAATATTTCTATTTCAGTTGAAAAGAAAATTCAAAAGAACAGCATGTGTCCTGAAAACATGGATCAGTTTCCAAAAAAATATTCAGCATTGAAAATAATAAGAAATGCTTCTTGAGCAGCAAATCCTCATATTAGAATGATTTCTGAAGGATCATGTGAAACTGAAGACTGGAGTAATGATGGAAGGAATAAAATATATATTTTAAACTGTAATAATACTGTAATAATTACTGTATTTTTGATCAAGTAAATAGAAGCCTCAGTGGTGAGACTTATTTCAAAAACATTAAAAAAATCATACCGACACCACACTTTTGAACCGATGTTTATAAAGTCAATTAATTTGATGTAAACTGGACAAAATTCTTAATGGTTTTGTGCTACTTTTCTCTACTTTTAGGCTGAAACCAAGTTCTACAATGGATTGCTGTATTATGGAGAAGGAGGTAATAAATGTTGTTCAGTTTACAGCTTGTCTGCATGAGAATCTTTTAAATTCATCATTATTCCTCTTTTTGTTCTATAAGCATTTATCTGATATTAAACAGGAGCTGATTCTATCCAACTAGAATTGAATGATATTTATGTTCAACTTTGTCTTGTTGAACTAAGCATGACTTAAATTTTATGACTTGCATTTTGTTGATTTTCCATTTTGTTGGATTGCAGTGTCAGACACTAGTGTGGTGGAGGGAGAGTCTCAGATTCAGATGGGCCGCTTCATTTCCTTCTTACAGGTTTGACATCATGATCTTTTTGCTTTCTAAAGTAATTACTGAGCCCTAAATCTTTTGGGTTTTATGCAACAGGAGCTGTCTTGCTTTGTGTCGCGCTGCTTTGAGGTGGTGGTCAACATGGTTCACCAGCTGGCTGCTTTGTACAACAGCAGCAAGTGAGAAATGTAAAATATTCACATGTTATGTAGTGTTACTTGAATACGGTGTTGCTGAATTATTTGTTTTTTTTATATCTCAGGGGTGCAACAAAAATCATTGAGTCCACAGGTGTACACTTTCAGGTACTTTTCATTTTCTCTGTCATCTTCATGTGGTTCTTCACTGACGTCTTGTAATTGAAAGTTTCTCTTTGTCTACAATCAGACAGTGTACGAGCATCTGGGAGAACTTCTGGTGGTCCTCATCACCCTGGATGAGATCATGGAGAACCACGCCACACTGAGGGAACACTGGAAGATGTACAAAAGGTGGACCATTTAGATGTTGAAATTAATGTGAATGAAGTGAAGACAAAATAAAGGCATTTATGATTTGGGTTCTCGATGAAGGGATTTTCTGATCACAATGGCGGTGTTGTTTTCTGAAGGTTACTGAAATCTGTCCATCATAACCCGGCTAAGTTTGCCATTCCAGAGGAGAAATTGAAGCCCTTTGAGAAGCTCTTACTGAAGCTGGAGGGGCAGCTGTTGGACAGCATGATCTTTCAGGTCAGGTTTTTTTTTTATGCATAGTCAAATAAAACCTGTAGCTGTAGTTTTGTTTTGCCAGTAATTTTTTTCAGATGAACCCCTTAGTGTTTTGTTCTTCTCAATGTAACGTACTCCTCATGGTCATTAAAAACAAATATACCCACCGGATATCACTTTTTTTGTGTGTGTTTGTTACGTTAAATATATGTTCATATACAAGAAAAAAGTTTGAAATTAATTTGCAAATATTATATATATATATGTGTATATATATATATATATATTAGTACAAGTTAAAAATATATGGAAATGCTTTCAAATCGATTAATTGCATCTAGGTTTGTAAATATAATGCACACACACATATAAAATACAATTAATCAATTGGAAAGCACTAACAGTTCTACTTCAGTCGTAAATGAATGTTTATTAGTCCTGTCAAATCAATTAATCGTGAAATAATCATTATTATTTGCAACTAACAAAAGTTTGTAAATATAATTTATAATATATATACACAAACAGTTAAACGTAAGTTAGAAGAGATTAATCACTTCAGTAGTAAATGTATATTAGTGCTGTCAAATCAATTAATCGCATCTATCATAAGTTTGGTGTATAAAAGTTTGAGATTAATCGGATCTAATCACAAACTTTTATGATTAGATGCGATTAATCACGATGAATTGATATGACACCACTAATATATATTAATTTAATGTAATTTATTTGCAAAGTTTCTTTTCTACTGAAGTTTTTACTGAATTATTGGTCACTGAAATGTCAATTTGCAGAAGTTAAATGAGTTGTGAATGTGTTGTTTTAAAGTTATGCAGGGATGATGTCAAAACCCGGAAGACTAATTTTATACTTGGACGTTTTGTTGCACAACGTAAATTATGCACACTCACACCCCAAACGTTCTTATCTAGTTATTTATTATAAATATTCATTTCTGTAAAATAAGCATAATAGCTTCAAAATTTATGTTTTCAATATGGGTGTGTTTAAGAATCGTCAAGTTAAGTTTATCACAAACCGTTACTCATGAGTTGAAAAACCCCATTGGAAAATCTTGAGGGATCCACTGGCGAATCATTCTTCCCGGTTTTGACATCATCCCTGTATTGGCTATTGGTATATAAATATTTTTTTCCTGTTTTCATGCAGGCTTGTGTGGAGCAGAGGTTTGATAATCCAGGAGAAGGTGTATCAGTCTCTAAAAACGGTGCCTTTGCAGAGGAGTTTGCATACAACATCAGAACCATTTTTACCAACGTTGAGTCAAAGCTTGGTTTGTATTTGTTTTGAATTCCTAAAAGAATTAATGAGACTTCTCAGCTATAGACAACTGTCAACAATCCATGTGACTTGCAGGTGAGCCATCAGAGATTGACCAGCGGGATAAGTACACGGGCGTGTGTGGCCTCTTTGTGCTACACTTCCATATCTTTAGGGCTGTGGACAAGAAGATCTACAAATCCCTGCTAGATGTGTGTAAGAAGGTGAGTACACTAACTAGTGGGAATTATGCGTGTGTAGATCTGCTCTTTCAGTCATTATCAAAACTATTTCCTTTCTCTCTCCTCCAGGTCCCTGCAGTAACATTAGCAGCCAATATAATCTGGTTTCCAGACACGTTTCTGATAAACAAAGTCCCCGCGGCAGCTAAACTACTGGACAAGAAGAGCATCCAGAGCATCCGCAGCAGCAGAGACGCATACCTGCAGCAAAAGGCACAGACACTAATGAAGTAAGACAGATCATTAAATGAATTATGGTTTAGCCTCAACAATTCATGGAACTATAATGAATATTTTAAGCCATTTTTAAGATATGATTTAGGGTTCCTTATATTGACTGAATGTGTGCAGGGACATGCAGTCCTACTACATATTTGTGACCTCCTGGATGATGAAGATGGAGTCAATATTATCAAAGGAACCGAAACCAGATAAACTGTCTGAGGACTTGAGCAACAGGTGTAATACCTTTGTGCAGGTAGAGATTGAAGTTTTCTTCTTTTCAGTTATTTTTGGGCTTAAAAAATCATAATCTTTGGAATTGCATTACATTTCCAGTGTGGTGACTGTTTCATAATCAGATGTGTGTGTGTTTCAACAGGGAATCCTGTACGCCTACAGCATCAGCACCATCATCAAGACCACTATGAATATGTACATGTCCATGCAGCGGCCCATGACCAAGACCTCGGTGAAGGCCCTGTGCCGATTGGTGGAGCTGTTAAAAGTGGGTTGATGAGTCATATCAATATTTTCAGCAGGAAAATTTTATTTTGACATGCGGAGCAGTGTTTATTATATACTGGCTGTACTTCACAATAATTTACACACTAATAGTAGTACATTAGTTGTAGTGTGTACAATCATTTGGACTGTATAGTAGTAGTGTTCACTACAAATCTAATATATTGGTTGTGTGATAAAAAATGTTAACACTAATAGTTGTGAGCATTATAAATCTAGTGCATTGTAGTATGCACTATAATTTACACAATAACAGTAGTTTGCACTACAAATGTAGTGAATTACTTGTAGTGTGCACGATAATTTGGAAATTAATAATGATATGCACTACAAATCTAGTAAATCATTTTACGGTTAGTGTTCACTACACATCTAGTCACAAATGTCAACATTAATAGTAGTGAGCACTATAAATCTAGTACATTGCAATATTAGACATGCAAACTGCATTAGTAATGTACAGGCTATCTTAGGCACCAAGTGTACTCTAGGTAGTATGCACAAGTTCCACTGTTCAGTGATGGGCATTGTGTACTAGTTCCAGTATTCTAGTTCCTTACGTTTCCACCATAAATCATGTCCTCTAGTTTGTAGGGTGCATTACAAATCTGCTACACTAATGGTAATTCTCTAGGTTGTTTGCAGTGCACAGTGTTTATATGAGTGTTTGTCCTGCGCAGGCTGTGGAGCACACATTCCACCGGCGCTCACTGGTTGTAGCAGATTCTGTGTCTCACATCACGCAGCAGCTGCAGTCTCAGGCTCTGGCCTCCATCTCTACAGCTAAGGTACAAACGCACAACCATTTCTCATACACCAGCTCTATAGACCAGATATTCTAAAGATTGATTGTTGTCCTCATTCAGAAACGAGTGATCTCTGATAAGAAGTACAGTGAGCAGAGGCTGGACGTGCTGTCGGCTCTGGTTCTGGCTGAGAACACTCTGAACGGGCCCAGCACCAAAGAGAGGAGACTGATAGTGTCTCTGGCTCTCAGTGTTGGCACTCAGATGGTGAGTGTGTATATATACACCCAGTGCTTTTGGATCAAATTAATGACCAATTCATGACATTTAAACTATTAAAATAAATGTTGTTTGGAAGCCTCCAAAACTTTGAACAAGTTACTTCCAGTTTATTTTACTTTTTTGTGTTGCAAAATTTCAGAGGAGTTTATTTTTTGATAATAAAAACATTTTATTTATTTATTTGTTTATTATTTTATTTTTTGTTTTGTTGTTCGTTTGATGTGCTTTTTATATATATTTTGTTTGTTTGATGGTCATTGTTTTTTGTTTGTGGTGTTCGTTTTGGTTCATTGTTTTTGTTTGTTCCTTGTTCTTTTTGTTTGAGTGATGTTTGTTTTGTGTGATGTTCTTTGTTTTTTGTTTGTTTTTTGTTTGTTGTTTTGTTTGATGTTCGTTGTTTTATGTTTTTGTTTTTATGTTTTGTTTGTTCCTTGTTTTGGGGTTTGTTTTTATATTTGTTTGTTTGTTTGATATTCTTTGATTTTGTTTTTGTTTTTGTTATTAATATTTTTGTTTTTGTTTTGCACAGAAAACCTTTAAGGATGAGGAGCTCCTCCCTTTACAGCTTGTGCTGAAAAAGCTGGACTTAATCAGTGAACTAAGAGAGCGGTGAGCGTTGAATTTGTTCAACTAGTTATAATTAGTAATAGCCGATTTTGAGTGTGTGACACAGCTGTGGCTGTGTTGTAAGTGCATGATGGGATATCCTCTCTCCTCAGTGTCAAAGTGCAATGCGACTGCAGTTTTCTGTACTGGCATCGAACCGTTTTCCCCATCTACCTTGATGACGTGTACGAAAATGCTGTGGATGCGGCCAGAATTCACGTAAAACACATAGCACTATCAATCCTTAATGCTCACTTAGATTTTTTTTTTGTGAAATGATTTTTTACATGTCATTTAAAATGCATATATTTTCTGTAGTACATGTTCAGTGCGCTCAGAGATTGTGTGCCCACCATGTTGCATGCCAAACACATGGAGTCATGTGATCAGCTGCTGGAGTGTTATGACACTGAGATCATGGAAATCCTCAATGAGGTAAGCGGAGTCCTAGATTCATGTTTTTTGTAGCGTAAGAAAAGATGATTAGCTGTTACAAGACACAACAAAACTGTTGACTTTGTTCTTCTCTGGGATAATTAAGCCATTTTGGGGAATGAGTATGATCAACCACCTATTTTGGAGTGTAATCTGGGTTGGGGCAGAATATGATTTCTTACGGTATTTATTTTGCATATTATTTCTCATCTTTAGCACCTGCTAGACAAGCTGTGTAAGGAGATTGAGAAGGACCTGCGCTTGTCTGTGCACACACACCTCAAACTGGATGACAGAAATCCTTTCAAAGTGGGCATGAAGGATCTGGCACACTTTTTCTCTCTCAAGCCCATTCGCTTCTTCAACCGATTTATCGACATCAAAGGTAGGGCATGAAAGACTGAATGCATGAGTTACACTAAAGACAGTTTACATAAGTACTCTAAAGGAAACATATCCTACATGTTTGTCTTTTGTCCCTGAAATTTACTTATAATGTTAGTCACGTTTTTTACATCAAAAACAGTCATAAACAAGTATTTTTTTAGTACTCTACATTTAAGACACTGTAGTTCAAGGAGAAAAAAATCACAATGTATTTTAAGCATGGGCAAAGTCAACTTGTTAAAATATTAATATATTTTTTAAACATTTTATTTAACCTGATTATTATTAATGTTTTATTATGTCTGGTTGAAAATTATTTTTTTCTGTTGTCTTATTTTTTATTTTTTACAGAAAATGTATTATTGTAATATATGTAAATGTTGTTGGTTTTTGTGTTGTTTTGTTTTTTACAATACTTTATAGTATAAAAATATTTATCCAACATTCATTTTTTTATTGAATTAGCTTTAGTAAAGTGGAAATATAGTGTTATTTGTTACTTTTTTGTGATGTATGTAGGTTGTATTATAGGATTTATACTATAATAATAATAATAATAATTAATATATTATAAGTTATTAGTATAATATACACAGGTGCTGGTCATATAATTAGAATATCATCAAAAAGTTGATTGATTTCATTAATTCCATTCAAAAAGTGAAACTTGTATATTATATTAATTAATTTCACACAGACTGATATATTTCAAATGTTTATTCCTTTTAATTTTGATGATTATAACTGACAACTAAGGAAAATCCCAAATTCAGGATCTCAGAAAATTAGAATATTACCTAATACCAATGCAAAGAAAGGATTTTTAGAAATCTTGGCCAACTGAAAAGTATGAGCATGTACAGCACTCAATACTTAGTTGGGGCTCCTTTTGCCTGAATTACTGCAGCAATGTGGCGTGGCGTGGAGTCGATCAGTCTGTGGCAATGCTCAGGTGTTATGAGAGCCCAGGTTGCTCTGATAGTGGCCTTCAGCTCTTCTGATTTGTTGGGTCTGGCATATCGCATCTTCCTCTTCACAATACCCCATAGATTTTCTATGTTTGGTTAAGGTCAGGTGAGTTTGCCGGCCAATTAAGAACAGGGATACCATGGTCCTTAAACCAGGTACTAGTTGCTTTGGCACTGTGTGCAGGTGCCAAGTCCTGTTGGAAAATGAAATTTGCATCTCCATAATGTTGGTCAGCAGCAGGAAGCATGAAGTGCTCTAAAACTTCCTGGTATACGGCTGCGTTGACCTCGGACCTCAGAAAACACAGTGGACCAACACCAGCAGAAGACATGGCACCCCAAACCATCACTGACTGTGGAAACATTACACTGGACCTCAAGCAACGTGGATTGTGTGCCTCTCCTCTCTTCCTCTAGATTCTGGGACCCTGATTTCCAAAGGAAATGCAAACTTTACTTTCATCAGAGAACATAACTTTGGACCACTCAGCAGCAGTCCAGTCCTTTTTATCTTTAGCCCAGGCGAGACGCTTCTGATGCTGTCTGTTGTTCAAGAGTGGCTTGACACAAGGAATGCGACAGCTGAAACCCATGTCTTGCATACATACGTCTGTGCGTAGTGGCTCTTGAAGCACTGACTCCAGACTTCACTCTTTGTGAATCTCCCCCACATTTTTGAATGGGTTTTATTTCACAATCCTCTCCAGGGTGCGGTTATCCCTATTGCTTGTACACTTTTTTTTCTACTACATTTTTTCCTTCCCTTCGCCTCTCTATTAATGTGCTTGGACACAGAGCTCTGTGAACAGCCAGCCTCTTTTGCAATGACCCTTTGTGTCTTCCCCTCCTTGTGCAAGGTGTCAATGGTCGTCTTTTGGACAACTGTCAAGTCAGCAGTCTTCCATGATTGTGTAGCCTACAGAACTAGACTGAGAGACCATTTAAAGGCCTTTGCAGGTGTTTTGAGTTAATTAGCTGATTAGACTGTGGCACCAGGTGTCTTCAATATTGAAGCTTTTCAATTTGGGATTTTCCTTAGTTGTCAGTTATAATCATCAAAATTAAACATTGGAAATATATCAGTCTGTGTGTAATGAATGAATATAATATACAAGTTTCACTTTTTGAATGGAATTAGTGAAATAAATCAACATTTTGATGATATTCTAATTATATGACCAGCACCTGTATACACACATTGGTGATGTCATAACCTTGGCCTTTATCTCTGCCTTCTAAGCAAGATGTGTTAGAAATTAAGATCAAATCCTCTGTTCCCTGCAGCCTATGTGACTCACTATCTTGACAAGACATTTTACAACTTGACGACTGTGGCCCTTCATGACTGGGCCACGTACAGCGAGATGAGAAATCTCGCCACACAGCGCTATGGGTTGGTTATGACTGAGGCTCATCTACCCAGCCAAACTCTGGAACAGGTATGTACCTCACTCAACAGATCAGCTCAAGAATGATGTTTGGCATTCAGCCTCACATCACTGTTGGTGTCTTCTAGGGACTGGACGTTCTTGAGATCATGAGGAACATTCACGTCTTCGTCTCCCGCTACCTCTACAACCTAAACAACCAGGCAAGACTTTACCTCTGAAGTTAGTGGTCCACAAATGTACTTTACTTAATGTGTTTGTGTAAAACATGTTCTCCATTGTGTGTAGATCTTCATTGAGAGAACCAGCAACAACAAGCACTTAAATACCATTAATATCCGCCACATTGCCAACTCCATTCGCACTCATGGAACCGGTATCATGAACACAACGGTATGTATGCTATAAATACACAAGAGTTTTGAAACAGCTTTTGAATGCGCGCTTGCTTTTCAAATTTACCACATCAGGCCTAACCATGTCCCTTTAGGGGCTCCGTAGAATGCGTTATTCATTTTCCGTGCAACTTTTCAACAGAGACGGCAAACTAATGAGAGAATGAGAGCTCTGACTCTTAGGCACTGGTGCTCTCAGCACTGTCAAAATAAAAGTCTGTTTCCAACACTTCTGCCAAACAGAAAAACGAATCTGCCTATGCCCATAATTTAAAAAATGCTAAAGAATGGCTGATATATCGGCCTTGGCGATATATCGGTCGACCACATGTTGATAGTCTGAAGTATCTCTCTGCAGGTAAACTTCACATATCAGTTCCTCCGCAAGAAGTTCTACATTTTCAGTCAGTTCATGTATGACGAGCACATCAAATCCAGACTCATCAAAGACATCCGCTTCTTCAGGGAAACCAAGGATCAGACTGACCAAAAGGTATGTTGGTCTCCATTGTAATGTCGTTATTTCGTGAAACAATGTCATTTTCTGAAGATGTGTTCTTCTGTGCGTTTCTTGTGAATGTAGTACCCCTTTGAGAGAGCAGAGAAGTTCAACCGTGGTATCAGGAAGTTGGGTCTTACTCCTGATGGTCAGAGCTACCTGGATCAGTTCAGACAGCTCATCAGTCAGATCGGTAAACTTTGACTAAAGGTTTTTAAACACGCTTTTCTTTTGTAATGTTCTCAACATCATGAGGTGCATAGTGGGATGAGCAATGCGAACATTCGCCCCAAAATAATAATTATGTCTTCAATTACTCACTCTCATTTTATTCCAAACCTGAAAGAATTTCTTTCTTCTGTTGAACACAAAAGAAAACAGAATGTTGGTAACCAGACAGTTGATTGTAGCCTTTGACTTCTATAAATACTATGGAAGTCAATGAGGTCCATCAACTTTCTGCTTTCTAACATTCTTCAAAGTATCTTCTTTTTTGTTCAACAGAAGAAAGAAACTAATGCAGGTTTGGAACAACATGAGGGTGAGTAAATGATGACAGAATTTACATTTTTGAACTATCCCTTTAAGCAATCAGAAGGTTTTTATTATTATTTACTCTCTTTCTTCCAGGCAATGCGATGGGCTATGTGCGCATGATTCGGTCAGGAGGGCTGCACTGCTGCAGTAGCGCTATTAGGTAGAGCATCACTTTCTTCTACTACCAAAGACTGTGATAAAAGATGAACGACTTGTTTTCATATCCTTCCACTGTGAAAAATCAAGCCAAAATATTGCAGAAAAGGTCGTTGTTGATTATGTCATTCGGAGCCTGAGTCTGTGCAATAGTGATCGTGAGATGGAGCCGCGTTATCAAGGTCCCGCCCTACACCCGCAGACTCATTCTCAAGCACAGCTGTCAATCATGACACTAAAACCAAATTTATTGGAAAAAACGAACACTTAAACATATGTCTACTTGATAAGAACTACCTAAATTGACAGAAACCAAAAAAAATATTTGAAGTGTTGTTGGATTTTTCTTTAGTTTGGCTTGCGTACAATTCGATTACATAGAGAGGGCGGGGTTTATTACCTTTACTGCAGCTCACCACAAGGGGGCGATCAAAATGACTACTACACACAAAGGTTATTTGACTGAGACTTTCAGATTATAGTAATAATTAATTTAATAGATTAAAAGTAGATAAAGACATCTCACTTGAAACTCAGAGATAAAACAAGGTGTGAACATTATAAAATATTCCTACAGAAATCCCCTAAGATCAAGACATTTAGCAAGGTATTCACACTGAAATGTGTTGCAGGTTTGTCCCTGATCTAGAGGACATTGTGAATTTTGAGGAGCTTGTGAAAGAGGAAGGCCTTTCTGAAGAGACGCAGAAGGCTGCCAGGTACTGTACTTCTTAACTCACTCAATCAGTGATTCTGTCAGCTTGTACACAACATGGGAAATTATTAAATGAAATAAATAAATAAAATACAACAACAATTAAAGAATACTAAAACAACAACAATAATAATAATAATTATAATTATTATAATGCTGCTGCTACTACTAATGTTAGTAATAATAATAATTATTATTATAAGGTAGCCAATAAATTAATAATTAATAATAATTGATGAATCGTAATAATAATAAACACGACAACATTAATAATTAAAAAATACCAATAAAAATAATAAAAACTAACAATTATTATTAGTTTTTAGTATTTATTATCTTTATTATTAATGAATAAATACTAAAACATTAATAATGATATTAATATATTTTATTATAAATATATAATAACAATCATTTTTAAATAATAAAACAATAATTAATAAATAGTAAAAATACTAATCACTGAAATAAATTATTATTAATAATAATAATATTGATTGCATTAAGAACATTAATGATAACAATAATACATAATTAGTCATTGTTGTTGCTGTTGTTTACATATGTATTGCTTATATTAATAATAACAATTGTTATAATGCATAATTATTACAAAATAAATCAATAATAAGGATACATTTGCACAACAACGATGTACTAAAAACGGAAATGTACGATGTACTTCCTCTGTGTTTTTTTCACGCACAGACAACAATTGTCAAAACGATCCGCGAAAACGACTAAAAAAAGCTGTATTATGCTGCCGGACCAGCAGGTGGCGATGTTACTTTGTAAAGAAACACTATGCGTCTGTAGACTGAACACATAATGCGCATCACATCACCGGTTTAAAATATTTGAGTTTTGCTCTCTTTTTCAAAAGTTTGTGCTTTCAGGCCCCCAAAACACCGTTGTCGTATAAATTAATGTCGTATAAATCGTTTTTAGTTGAAAATGGCTCCTCAATCATAAACATGACTGATAATTAAAACATGCCAATAATAATAATACAGTCAATAATTAGTAAAATTCTTAATTTCTAAAATAATAATAATGGTCGAAACTAAAAATATATACATTTTTTTTTAATTATTTCAGCCAACTGGATTGTGTGCTTAGCGACCTGACTAGCAACTCCGCTGAAGGAACCGAGTACTTCAAGATGCTGGTGGGGGTTTTCGCTCCAGAGTTTCGCAGTATTAAGAACATGCACTTGAGGAACTTCTACATGATTGTTCCTCCTCTGGTGGGTCTTCAGATCTCAAATGTGGCAATGTCTTGTTATTGCAGCATCTCTTGCACGAAGTTCATTTCTCTTCTCCCTCTCAGACTGTAAATTTCGTGGAACACTCCATCGGCTGCAAAGAAAAACTAAACAAAAAGAACAAAGTGGGAGCTGCGTTTACAGACGATGGTTTCGCCATGGGTACGTGATCAATACGGTTACTGACATCAATGGTATTTGTTCTATGAGTGCTATATTCAAGCACCTTTCCCATGTTTTCCAGGCGTCGCCTACATCTTGAAGCTTCTAGACCAGTATCAGGAGTTTGACTCCCTCCATTGGTTCCAGGCTGTGAGGGAAAAGTACGTGAAGGAAATGAATGCGGTGGTGAAGGAGCAGAACGTGCAATCCACCAGCCAAGATGAGAAGCTCATGCAGACCATGAACCTGACTCAGAAGAGACTGGACATATATCTGCAGGTGTGAGAGCATCTTCACACGCTTCAACAATGATGACCAAATGCTTTGTTTATTCACATCTTCTCTCCATTCGTAGGAGTTCGAGCTGCTTTATTTCTCTCTGAGCAGCGCTCGGATCTTCTTCAGGGCTGATAAAACAGCAGCCGAGGAGACCCAGGAGAAGAAGGACAGAGGTTGGTTGGATCCATGATCTATTGAACATCTTCTGGTGACTTTTTGTTCCTCAGACGTTTATTTAAGCTCTTTTTTTTTTTTTTTCAGAGGAAGTTGGCAAAACTGATCCTGGTTCCTCAACGATTGAGAGTTCTCCTGGAGAACCAAGCGGCAAGTGAAACTATGAAGCAGCTTGAATGATATAAATCATGGAGGTTGTAAACATTGAACCTCCAGCCAGTATACTTCTGTTGGACACGTACAGCATCTTAAACTCATTTTAGCGTTACGCCACCTGCACTCATTAGACTGGAACTGACTTTGGATTTGGACCAACGAATCGGTTTTAGACCATAATTGTTTTATATATCTACAATGACATGTTCAACCGTTGTTTTACAGGCATTATGTTTTTGATAATGACATGCTCATGTAAATTTGAGAAATGTGATTGGTAGATGATTGTATCCTAAAGGGATAATTCACCCAAAAATGAAAATTCTGTCATTGATTACTCACCCTCATGTGGTTCCACACCTGTAAGATTTTCGTTCATCTTCATAATGCAAATGAACATATTTTTGATGAAACCCGTGAGCTTTCTGAGCCCACAGACCGCAATTTAATTACCACTTTCAAGGCCCAGAAAGGTAGGAAAGACATTGTTAAAACAGTCCATGTCACTACAGTGGTTCAACCTTAATGTTATGAAGCTTTAGTAAGAACTAATTTATTCAACAATTTCTTCTCTTCTCCTAAGCTGTGTACGTTAGACACACAGTGCAGCTGGTCAATACCGAGCTGGTGTTCTAACGTAAACGTGGAAGTGCTGCACTGCGTAGAATGACAGGGAAGAATTACAGAATAAAGTTGTTTTATTTTTGTTTTTTGTGCACAAAAAGTATTATTGTTGCTTCATGACATTAAGGTTGAACCATTGTGGTCACATGGACTATTTTAACGATGTCTTCACTACCTCTCTGGGCCTTGAAAGTGGTAATTAAATTGCAGCCTGTTGAGGAGTCAGAGCGCTCTCAGATTTAATCAAAAATCTTAATTTGTGTTCTGAAGATGAACAAAGGTCTTACAGGTTTGGAATGACATGGAAGTGAGTAATTAATGACAGAATATTTTTGGGTGAGCTAACTCTCTAACATCTTGAATATTAGGCACAAATAATTTTATATGATAAAAGATGTCAACGAACTGAATAATGAATGTTAAAGCTTAGTTTACCCAAAATTAAAAATTCTGTTATCGTTTATTTAGCCTCATGTTATTTTAAATCCGTATTACTTTTTTTTTTTTTTTTTTTTGGCAAGACAATGGAGACCAATAGAGCAATTTTGGACCCCATTTACTTTCATTATATGGACAAAAACAGTTCAACTGACGAAAGGTCCCGCCCTGCTCAAATTCATTTAGGTTTAGAGCAACAACAGAATAAATGATGACAGACCTTTCATTTTTGGTGCCATTTGAATGTTGATTTATGGAAACTAGAATGCTTTTTTTTTTTGTCAAGAATACTAATTTCCTTTAATATTTCCTAAATCTTATTCAACTCCATTTTTTTTGAAATGTGACATGTATAACATGAAATGCAGCGCACAAAAATGTTCTGTTTAGTCTGTGTGCTTAAAATGTGTCCAGTAGTTAAGACATTAATCGTCCTTGAGCACTGTGATGGAGGAAGTTGAACTGCACTTGCCTTAAAGCTGCTGCTGTTGTCTTACAGTATTCATAGCGATTGAAAAACGCACTACACAGCAGTTTCTTCACATCAGTGACATTCCCTCTGCTTTTTCTTGTCGATTTTGACCATTTGTAAGTAGTTTGTGTATTAACCATTAATCTCAAGGCATCATTATTAAAAGACTTGGGGGGGAAAAAGCAAACCGTCTGCTCAAGTGAAACAGGAACTGTTAGTTTTAGCCATGCATTACAGAGAGATTACACACAGCATGCTGGTACTGTAAGTGCGGTTTCACCCACACAACCCCTTCCCATACAGAGTCCAAACACTGGTTCAGGAAAGCCGTTCTGCTTTATTACAAAGAAAGGGAGCCTTAAAGGTGGTCAGAAAATACAAGATTGGTCTGTTTTTCGTACTATCGGTTTTCCCTTTCCTACGAAATGCTTCTATTCAAATAGCTGCAGCTGAAATGTGTCCACCCCCTTGGTTTTTTCGCAATACAGATGTCCTCGGTAGGCCTTCCGTGACGCCTTTATTCTTTTAGTTGAATTGGTCTTTAAGTGCACAGGGTAACAAACGTGATTCCCCGTCTGGCAGCTTAACATACTGTTCACTAATTTTTTTTGTCTTTTGCATTTTTGCTTCTACCACATAATGCCATTTCTGTTTACCTCCTAAAAACGAGGTCAAGCATAGTTACTTCTTCCAAAATAGACGTAATGTATATATATATATAGATACATCTATCTATATATATCATATATATACACATTCATACATACATATCTTTATTCATGTGATGTCAAAAAATTAAAAAAATGTACACGTTTATTACAAAATCGTAACAAAGACTGAAAAGGGTTCGTATTCATTCTGGAACAATGTTTCTCGATAAGCTCACAACCGCCTGGTCCGCGGCTTGTGCCCAACAACGGTCACTGAAACAGTCTGATTGGGTTTTATTGAAGCTAAGCAGAAAACAGCTCGGGATGAGGAACGCAAGTGGATGGAGCAAAAGGAATGACAAACAAAAGAAAAGAGGGGGGAAAAGCACCTCCATTATGTTAATGACAGGGCCGCGAGTCCTTCCAGACAACGACGGGAGCGGAGTGATTTTCCCACATTAAAAAAAAAAGCAGAAAACAATTTTTGTGTTCTTTTATTACTAAATAGTGCAACAATAAACATTGCATTTTCTTTTGCCCTTGTGTATTCACATGTACTGGATTTGTCTTTGTGTATGTCCTGTTTGGTAGCGCAGCGCGCTTCGGAAAACAAAGCGCAAACTGCATTTTTTTTTTTTCTCTTTAATACCAATGGATGTGTTTATGTGCTGTACTGCAACTTCAAAGACTCCAGGCAAACACCAAAAGGGGCTTTCCATCAGAGGAGTAAACAAAACATTGACCCTGCTCGAAATGAAATGGAGGGAGAAGAAGAAAAAAAAAAAAAAAAAAAAAAAAAAAACGTAAGAGGGGAATTTAAAAACAGAATGAAAATATAAGTGTTTTTTGTGTTTGGGCAGCACATAATTTGTAAGGCAGGGTCCCCCTCCCCAGTTCTCAAGGTGGAGACCCCTGCCACCCCCCCTCCCCCTCCCGCAGTCCTTGTCCAGATAGTTGAGGAATAAAACCAGGTTTTTTGTGGTCGGGCAGGTCGGCTGGCTGTCTCTGGCCGATCACTCCAAGAGCTCACAGGTGCTGATGGACGCAGCTTCAGAAGGCCTGCTGGGCCGGATTGTAATTGAAGGTGGTTGGCACGTGAGGCCGCTCCTCTAGCTTGTCGTATTCCAGGTGAAACTCCTGAGACGAGAGGAAAGCACAGAGCTGACGTCCAGCCATATTGAACGTTCAGTATAATAATGACATATTTCAACATCAGCATCGATAGATGTTTTGGGCTTTTTTCACACGGCAGCCAATCGACTAATATTTAATCGAATATTTTGCAGTGCATGTGTGAAAATGTGCAATTAAACAAGCATATATTAGAAATGCTAACGTTAACTAAAAAATAAAATTGTGATTAAAAGCAATTAAATGATTTCCAAAAAAAGGAAATTTTATCAAACTAAATACAATTTATTACAATTAATTTTAATGTATTTAAAACACGTTTACATATTTGCTATCATTAAATTATAGTTATAAACATAAGAGCATCATCTACACTTTATAAATATTTTATCTAGAGTTGGCTCACATCATATAATTTAAAGGTATAGTTGACCCAAAAATGAAAATGATCCCATGATTTACTCACCCTCAAGCCATTCTAGGTGTATATGACTCTTCTTTAAGACAACAATATATTTAAAAATATCCTTGCTCTTCCCAGATTTATAAAGGGTAGTGAATAGGGGGCAAGATTTTGAAGCCCCCCCAAAAAATGCATCCACCCATCATAAAATAATCCATATGGCTCCAGGGGGTAAATACACTTCTGAAGTGAAGCAGTAGGAAAAATATCCATATTTAAAACTTGGCAGACGATAGTACGCATACTGCCCGAGTTCAGGGTTGGACAGATCAGTTGTTTTAGGCATTCATTAAAATGAATCTGTTCAAATGACTCATTAGGTCATGAATCAGACATTAGCAGACGTGGAAGAAGCGTTTGTGTGCGAATCCCAGCCGTTAGGGCATCGCAAAAGATTTGTCAACACAGAAAACACTTCATCATTGGATAGGATAGATATTTTTTTCATTAATTGAAAGTGTGGTTTATGTCAGCGCCTGTCAGAGAAGAGGAAGTGACGTTTTTTTTAGCACTATTCACACCCAGCGGTAATTCAGGAGAAAATCCCTGAACGCACCACGTGAAACATGATTTTAGCACCGTGCCAGTTGATTAACATGAGCGAGGGAAAGACAGCAAAGAGGGAGGAGCGAGCTCTCTGTTCTCTCCGTCAGTGAACATGCGGCCTATCACAAGCGCAGCAGTCATGCATCACTCAAATCACAATAACTGATCAAATAAGGCTTTACGGGATGAAAATTTCTTGTTCGTCTGAAAGAAGATAGTCATATACACCTAGGATGGCTTTTGGCTGGGTAAATCAAGGTATTATTGTCATTTTTGGATCAACTTTCCCTTTAAGATATCAGCATGAGCCATTAGAAACCCCCAAAATGGCACAAATCAGATGTATGGTAGAAGGAGACGGATTTCAATATCTTTACCTTAGCGACCTTCCTCCAGTTATGACAATCAAAGAAGTAGTATGTTCCTCTCTCGTAGGTGTTGGTCTTTAGCGTAGGCTCCATCCCAGGTGCTCTTGTAATCCAAACCCTTTCCTCTTTATGGTACCGCCAGTCCCGGTTAAAGCTGCAATACAACAACACTTTCCATTTAACCTCTCGACATCCACCTGTGGTTAGTAACCAACAAAATATTTGGGCAAAGAATGACTTAATCAGCAGGACGTACAGCTCAACGGCAGCGAGGAGTTGTAAGAGGTCTCCTCCGTTCATGTAGTAGAGGTAGAACAGCAGGTCTTCACCATATCGCCCCAGTTTTATTGCAGCCAGCTGTATAGAGCACATTATGAGGTCAGCTAGGTGCGCATTACAATTTCAATGCAGTTTTATTAAGTGTTTACTACCTCACCTTGTCCCTTATGTGAATGTTGGTTAAGTACTCTGAAGGAACATGGAAGTCTAAAAAACAGTTGCATTCATTACTGATGAGCCAGAATGAGTTAGCCATCTTTACCAGTTATGTCAAATTACCAACTCTTACCAATGTCTTGTGGTCGACAGGGAGCTGAAGCCCAGGGAGATGCAAACTTAGGATACAAATTCCTACAAGGAGTTAAAAAAGAAATGAAGAAATGAATGCGTGGACAAAAAGAGAACATTGACAAGAAATCAATATTTGGCAAAAAAAACCCTAAAGTGTCATACTCTGGAGAGTTGAGGTTGAGTCCTAGCGTTGTTAGGTCGCTTCCTAAAGCCAGATGAACCATGCCAGGGTCCGTCTCAGCTGCCCGGATGAATGTCAGGAGTCCAATCATTCCAAACTGATCCGTCACCATTCCTGAGGGAATGTTTGTTACCTTGCCTATAAAAGATGAGAAGTTTGATTGAGTGTTTCCAATGGACAGGACTCAGACATCTTTTGACCAATTAATTTCCATGAGACTTCCAGCTGTTTATTATCATTCCTTTATCGTGGTGTTAGATGTGGAAACCTCGTAGGTCCAAATTAGGACTCCACAGAGGTTGCCGCCCCACTAAAATAGTCAGAAGATAAACACTTATAATAGGTGCCGTACCGTAGAGATTCAGGATAACAGTTTGGAAGATTGATTCATGATGTACTTGCACATTATGTGAATTTCGACCCCAAAAGTACCTTTAAATATTTGCAAAACCCACAGAAAGACAAAAAAAAGGTTGACCAATAGTATTGATTTATAGGGACGAAGAAAAAAACTTCAGTGAATATAGAGATAACGAGGTTTATATACACCAATTTTAGATATTTAAGATATTGTTTTTCATGACTTTTCATGGAGATTGAAGTATTATTATTATTATATTTCATTGAATATATAAACTTAAAATGGAAACCCAGACTGGTACATTGAAACCTGCCGGAACAGATTCTTGATTAAAATACTTAATTTAAGCACATTACTTGTTTTACTCAACAGTCATGTTCTCAAAGCTGGAAGTTGTATGAAATACATCCGTGCATGTTGCTAGAGAGCCTCACCATCAGGCAACACCTGGATCCCTTTCTTTTGCTGGTTGTTATTCTGTGCTGATGATGTCTTGTCGCCGGGAAATTTGGGTCCATCTGCACTTGAGCTGCCCTTGCCTGAGGAGTTCAAGTTCTGTGGAGACAGCAGAGGTCAGAACAATGAGTTAAAGGTCAAGAAATCGTTGTAGCACTGGACAGCATCACTTCAAACTTTAATATAGGGCTGCAACAATTAATCAATAAAATCGATAATAATCGATAATGAAAATCATCGACAACGATTGTCAAAAACGATTAGTCGGGTCTGCCCACGTGCACGCAAAACGTTCGCCAGTCTTGTCAAATTACAGCACTGAATAACGCATTTCTATGGACAAAATGCATTTAAAATCAGTGGAGGAAACAGAGTGAGCTGCTGCGGGAAAGGTGCGTGAATTTTCAAATTTACTGTTTAATAAGACAGACAGAAAATTGATGCCCAATTACAGTCAATAACAGAGACTGTGGAAAAGTACATGAAAACAATGCCAGCAAGAATGCAAGCTGTTATCAAAGCCAAAGGAGGCCAAAAAATATATAAATTCTTTTGGACATTGTGTTAATAATGACTTTTTGTCAGATCCCTAAAATATTAGCGTTTTCTTTTCTGTGACGGGTAGTCTAAGACATTAAGCTCTGTATGTGTTCATAGCATTCATTTGGCACATTTGTTTGAAGAACATTGGGCAGGATGTGCAATAATGCGTTTTTTGTCAATAAAAAAAAAAAAGAAAAAGAAAAGTAGGATTTTTATCCGATTAATCGAAAAAATAATCGGCCAATTAATCAATTATCAAAATAATCGTTAGTTGCAGCCCTACTTTAATAGTCGAGTATCCTTACCCATCCTGCAAAACAATGACATGTTATTTATGCAATGTCTCTCAACTTATGAAAGACCAAATTCGGGCAATACTGACTGATTTGCTTTCATCCGTGCTCAATGTTGGGTCCTTGTAGTTGGGCCCGGGTAGGGCAGGGAAGTCTTCGTTGTGAATCGAGAAGTCCTGCGACTGTTCGTTCGATGGCTTTGTGACCATTCCAACTATGGAGAGAAACATTTTAACAAAGGTTTGAGGGTTATTGTGAGGAAATAAAAAACCACTGACCTTGTCATGCATTCACAACACATCATCCCATTAAGGAGAAGCGTGCTTAGTAATAAAAACTAAGAAGGTTTGGGTTTCAGCGAAGTAATGCGACTGTGTAAAATGAACTCGTACCATAGGGTGCCCTTCCAGCCAGCGGATTATGCAAAGGTGTTGGGTTGCCGTTTCCCTCCCTCCGACTTCTGTCTGCAAGTGCTGGGAATTCTGAGAGGTCTATTCCTGTCACATTTTCACTTCCATCTGCCACACAGACGATAGAAAAAGAATAAAATAAGAATGGACTACTTCTTTCTAGTCACAATTTAAGTGTCACAGTTCCTGTCATGGTGTATCATCACCAAGCAGGTTCAATGAAGCACTCACCTGTCCCATTGAAGATGTTATTCGATAAGGAGTTCATTCCAAACCCCTGGCTCCGGCCCATTCCAAATCCTGACATACTACAATGACACACATGAGGATTTGACCCTTTTGTTAAGGTCAGTCTTAATCAGTCTTGATTGGCCTTATCTTGGCCTAAGGTGAAAGTTAATTAAAATACATAATATGTATTTAAGATTACGAGAAGCCACTTTTTAACATAAAATCTGCTTTAATTTAAGCAATAAACAAAGGAGACGTGAGTATTTAAGAAAGGAGATTCATGTGTGCCCACCAACCATAAACGTGCACAGAAAACAAGCCTTGTAAAATATGTAGGCCTGTTATTCGGTTATGATGGGCAAGTCCATAAACAAGGCTCAACAATAAGGATGACTTGCTGTTCCAGAGAGTGTAAGAGTGTTTTGAGCCGGTTGACGGAAGCGTGCTTTTGGGTCACTGCTATACACTACCATTCAAATGTTTGGTCAGAAAGATTTTTTTTTTTCATTTTTTTGAAAGAACTTCATTTTATTCATTAAGGAAACAGTTGTGTAACAGTAGTATTACAAAAGATTTCTATTAAAAAAAATACATTTTACATTTTCAAATTAATCAGAGAATCCTGAAAAAAACAAGTTCACACCAAAATATTAAGCAGTACAACATTTTCAATGTTCATAAATGTTTCTTGAGCAGCAAATCAGCATATTACACTGAAGATTGGCTGCTTTTTAAACTGTAATTTTAAATTCTAATAATATATTACACAATACTGCTTTTTTTTACCGTAATTTTGATCAAATAAATGCAGCCTTAGTGCATGTAACAGACTTCTTAAAAGCATTAAATATCATACACTACCATTCAAAAGTTTGGGGTTGGTATCTTTATTTTTTACTTATACATTTGTGCTTTGGTGGCGAATTCTACAAGTCAACTTTATAAAGTCGCTGACAAAGAAAACCTTGTGATAGTCTGGAATAAACAGACACACATGCAACAAATACATACAACCGATCAGTATCGTACTCCATTTTTTCCAGTAAATGTTTTATTTATTGATTTCTGTGAGTTTCCTATATAATTATAATAGCACAATTTTCAGCTATCAATGGAGATAAAATATGAGATAAAAGCAACGTATTTTAGAGTGGCCCATTATGCTATTTTAAAGGTTCCTAATGTTGTTTTGAGATCCCCTACAATAGGTTTACATGCAGGTCAAATTATGCAAATTTGTTACAAACCCACATAGGTTCGAGCAGGAAGTAAAGTTCCTTGCATTTCATATGCATTTTTTTCATATTCGGCACGCACAGAATCTAGTGTCCAATGCGTTTTAAATAATCCATGGTGGAAAAAATACGCAAATTTTGTTGTCCTCTCCCTTCTTAAAAAGAGAAAAAGGAAGAGGAAATATTGGGTCCATCCAATCCTGAGATTTCATAGGGAGGAAGGAGAGTTCCACCTCCTTATCAAGGATCTGCGGGAATATCCAGAGCGTTTCAAAGTTTACTTCAGGATGCCAGTGGCTCAGTTTGATGCTTTGCTACTGGCACACTTTTTTTTGGTCATACAGTGCTTTGTGCTGGGAGACGAAGTGGACCAACTTGTCAGACACCATTCTGGCTTTGCTTGCACGGTGGCTCTGAACTATCCAAACAACTGTCAAAACGCTTGCTACAGACGTGAGAAACAGAACTCAACGCAAATTTTTTTTATGACGGACGAAAGAGTCAGTGTGTAAACATGATCGACAAAGGGAGGTCATATTTATTCTTTAACATGCGGAAATTTCGGATGAGAATATTAGACTCAGTGTGCAAAAGACTGATTACTGATGACTCATTTCATGCAGTTCAGAATCTTTCTTTTAGGAGACAATAACACTTTGATTTTTGAAGCTTTTAGGTCTGCCCTTAACTAAAGATTTTTGAAGTCGACTAGAAGTAGTTAATTTAAACGATTAATCGTCTAATGGCACATTCATATTAATAAACCATATAAATTATGAGCATTTAAAATGTCATATATATATAAAAACACCATTAAAAAAAAAATAATATTAATATTTTGATCGACTAAACCTCTTCTCTATTAGGAGGCAGCCGTAGGAAATTTGCAGAGATTTTACATGCAGAGCTTTTACAAAAAGCATAAGAGGGACTCTTTTAAAAATAAATAGAAGTATACATTATTAATATAAAATTATATTTGGACTTGTCCAACCCTCAATCCTTACTGTTGAGCCGTGTAATAAAGGATCAAGATACTATTACTGTGGCAAATGAAAGCACCATATGTTACATAAAGTGTCTTAAGAAGTCAATTTGTTTTATTTCCATATCATTGAACACAATCTGACAACTGTCCTGGTACTGGTATTCCGTTTTTCTTCTTTTTACAATAAACTGTACCATCATGCTTGCTCTCCTCACGTGTGGCCAGTCTTACCTGTTGATGGTGAATGGTTGGCGTGCTGGCTGCTGTTTGGGCATGCAGATAATGCTGGGAGAGCTGCGGTTAGGGCTGCCCAGTCCAGAGCTGCCCATGCTGTTGGTCCTGCCGCTCATGCCCATGCCCTGCCCTACCTGCGAGCTCATCATGTTCCTGGAGTTCATGGGTAGGATGCCCCTGCAGAACATCAGCAAGGCCGGGTTTTAGCACAGCAGATCACGTCATCCCCCACAACATAAATCACGCAAAGGAGATGGCATACCTGTTCGGCGAAGGTGGTGTGTGGAGGGACATTGTTGGGACGCCTGTTGTTGGGGTGCTATGGCTCGGTAACTGAGTGCCTTGCGTTAAACTCCGGTTCAGTTGAGGATTGTTGTTGCTCATACGTTGTATGTTGCTCATTGAGAAACCTAGTGCACCTACAAATTGAGAAAACATTGATTAAATGGCGCTCAGAATCAGAAGCAAAGCCTTTTTATGAGCAGCACAACAACTTGTGAGTAATATAAGCCAGATCGAAGACTTGTACTCACTTTGCGGACCATACAAACTCGCACCAAGCTGTGACAATTGACCTGACGATGACGGCGAGGGAGATGGCAGCATCTGTAAACAAAGAGAACTTAGAACTTCATCTGAAGCTGCATGTTTTGTTTTTTGACAAAAACATTTGATAAATGTTTGATATTGTTTATGTGCTAAAAACGGAACAAAACTCATTTTAACAGCACCACATGGACCATGTATCCGTTAGACCCAAAACTCAAATTCCGACAGCTTACTGTTGCAGATGCGTTTACAGTGATCCAGTGAGTTCAATTGAATTCAGTGAAGAACACAAAGATCTCTGTCATTTAAGCTCGTTTAAAGCCAGATGAAACGGCGCTGACAGGAGAAACACTGTGCGCAACCAAAAAGTCAGAAGGCTTTTTAATATACAAACAGCCATCATTTACCATGCATTTACTGTAGCAACACTTACAGTAAGTGTTGCTACAGTAAATACATGGTAAATGATGGCTGTTTGTATATTAAAAGCCTTCTGACTTTTTGGTTGCGCACAGTGTTTCTGTACCAGAGTATTGTGTCAGAAATGTGGGATATTCATATTGAATTTTATTATTTAATGTAGACATGTATTAAAGGAGTGGAATACAATTACAGTATTTTTGTGATTAAGCTAAGGCATTTGTGCATTTACACTAAACGTATTAAACTGTTTTTTATTGAAATACCATAGAAACCATATAGTTACATTTTACCATGGTATTGAGGTGCAACGTATGGTTTTAACTGTGGTTTTCATGATCTAAATGTATGCTAATATGGATGTTTAAATTTTATGATACAGAAATGAGGTTGTTACAATTTTTGCAATGTTACGTTTTAGTTTTATATATGCATCCTAACTGAAGCTATTACTGTCAACTCAAGTTGACTCAAGACAACACACACATTAGAAATATTGCAGCCTGTACGGCAAACTGTGCTGAAGATATGCAAAGTCAGGCAACACAAACCGGTTTCATGACTTGAAACAATACCACCTGTTTGAACATGCAGAAACTAAGAAATTATTTTACTTTTAAGATACTTATTTTAAGGAAAAACGACTAGAAAATTATAAAGAACTCAAAAATGTTTTGACTGTCTACCTCAGATTTCTGAAATCTTCAGCTGTTTGGCAAGTGTTGGTCATGTTCTGACAATAAAGGGTAGTTTAAAACCACAATTAAAGGGTTAGCTCACCCAAAAATGAAAATTCTGTCATAATTACTTGTTCAGAACACAAATTAAGATATTTGATGAAACCCGAGAATTTTTAATTTTTTTTTATCTCCCAACGAAATTCACATTCAAGGTACAGAAAAATAGTAAAGGCATTGTTAAAATAGTCAATGTGACTACAGTTATAATGTTATAGCACGACGAGAATACTTTTGTGTGCAAAAACAATACAAAAACAACGACTTCCAGGGTCTACGTCAGAACGCTGGCTCATTATTGGCCTGCGTCAACATTACACTTATGCGTCGTGCTGCTCACGTGAACAGTGTTGGTCAATAATGAGCCAGCGTTCGGACTCAAAAACGGAAGTGCTGCACTGCGTAAGAGACTGACAGGGTAGAGAAGAAATTGTAGAATAAAGCTGTTATTTTAGGTTTGTTTTTGCGCACAAAAAGTATCCTTGTCGCTTCATAACATTAAGGTTGAACCACTGCAGTCACGTTGACTACTTTAACAATGACGTTACTGCTTCTCTGGACCTTGCATGTAGTCATTTCATTGCTTTCTATAGGAGATTAAAAAAACCTGTTTGATTTCATCAAAAATATCTTAATGTGTGTTTTGAAGGTTAACTAAAGTGGGTGTGGAACAACACGAGCGTGAGTAATTAAAGACAGAATTTAAATTTTTGGGAGGATGGTCTGGTTTCTACAACTTTCACTTAAAAGAAAAAATTTGCCTTTAAATTTGACATAATAAAGATTTGATATCAACTGATATGAACATTTTTATAGTGATAATGTTTAACACTTTAGATTTGTATTTGATGCTTTATTTGTGTATTTTAAAATCACGGTTACGTTACCATTCAAATAACGGAAAATACAGTTTTATATGTAGCATCCGCCATCATTGACACGCATTCAGCTTCAATAGTCTGGAAATTATGACATTATAGTGGCATTCATAACTAATAAACAATAATTCCGACATTACTTCAATACATTAAGAATACTTTCAGTGATGCATTTTTAATCCATATCTACATGTTTATGAAGGAATGTAAAAAAAAAAGTTATTTTGCAATAACTATCATTTTGGCATGAAAACATTTTAAAATACTTTTCGGTCGTCAGGTCAGTGGAAATGCTGGCAATGCACGTGAAACATAATTATTAAGCAAATAATAATGTAATATCTAATATAATGTAATTCTGGTCAGCAAAAGCATTAGATACATTGGGCATAATCAGAATTCACCAATGACTTTTCTTACGTCTTTCTCCGATCGATGCGGGAACATTGACGGCTGGGCATAGTACATCTCATCAGGGAAGTCACCGTCGACCCCCTCACCAAACTTCTTTCTCGGTGCACTGAACATTCCGTTTGTCACCTGCGGAAAAAGAGGAGACTTTTAAAACTATGATATACCATCCCACATCTGAAGCAAAATCACACAATATTATCTTTGCACACATCTAGTGGACATATCATTAACCAGTTTTATATGTAGCACCACTGAGAACTAGCAATAAATAATGAATTACCACTGCAGAACAAAACCAAAGGTTATATGCTGCTTTAAAGTGCATTTTGAAAACATACAGGCCCAAGTTACACTTAACTCTTAAAATCAGTATGTACAAGATTAAACTTTATCGCAGTTTAGCGAATAGTCTTATACTGTTAGAACATGGTAGTCCTGCTATGGCGGTACGTTGTTAAATAAATAATGTTTTCATCTATTAAAAACAGCAGATGTGTGTCGTAAGGTTGGAAAACAAACAAATATCGCTTTCGAAACTGACACCTGCCAACAAACACAAAATCGGCTTAAAACACCAGCTAAATCCATGAAGAAACATCAATTACTAGCCAGAAAAAGCAACAAACTCACATTTCCAAACACAGTAACATTATTCAAAATATTAAAGCTGATTCCTACGTGGAATCATGATGTTACGGACACACTTGCAGAGAGAAACAAGTCAAACAAACATTGACATGTCGCGAAATGTTCTCATTGATACCAGCTAGTTAGCTTTGCCGTTAGCTGTGTACCTGCTAACTAGACATTTACGGCTTAAATAGAGATTTCAATGAAAAGCAAAACACGCTGAACCATTTAATCTATTAGTCAGGATGTATTAGTATTACACCAGATGTCGAGACATACATAATGCATGTATCTATCTGTTTAAATGGTTTAGGCCTCTTTCTCGGCTGTCTGTTTTTGTTAGCGCTTGGCGCTAGTCGGCTAATTCTGGCCTCCAGAACAAAAACAGAAACCAGTAAAGCCGTGCAAACGTGTCATTGCATTCATTCAGCTACTAAATATCTGCTTGGATATACGCATAAAGCTGCAAATGTTCATTTGGCCCTGTATATGCGATGCAAACCCTGTTGTGCAATGTATTTCTTTTGGTGAAAATGGAATTGACTAACCGCATTAATTTACCCTCTCCTCGCAGATCCAAGATGGCTGTGAATCCTACAGGCGAGGATGCTGGGGGAATAGCCTTTACCCTCTGACCCTTGACCTTCGGTTTATTTCATTCTAGACTGAAAATTGTTCTGAACACAGTCTGCTGGATATTAGATACTCTACAGGACATTTTTTATAATAGGATGATGCCATTATGCCTTTAGTCACTCTTTTTAAAGGCCTACCTGAAACATCACTGGCACAGTTTCATTTGATTTGATTTGATATTTTGCAATTTTATAATAATAGTTTGTAGTCACAAACCCTGTTTTGAATACAGAAAAACTTACAAGGCTCACAAATATATTCTACTCGGCAAATCTGCTTGTATCCAGATTCAGCTGTTCATTGCTACAGGCTTCCTTTCATTGTACATATATATTTTTTAAGATGTAAATGTGATCCCTTCTGTCATCTAAACTTGATTACATGATAATGAAGTTTGTTCTTCTGAGAATGCAAATCTCTATTTTAGGTGATGAGCCAAAACCTGTAAGTCTGTATATATCTCAACTTCAGCCAAGTGCAGGTGAAAAATTCTTGTCTGAGAGCAAAAATGTTTACATGGGTAGGTAATAATATGCTTGTGTTGTTGTTAGAATTTCTAGCGATGGCTTCGCAATTCATACATGTAGGTCTTTGCATAAATCTTTGAGTCTTGATCTGTACTCCCTCGACAGCCCATAAAGTAAGTGGTTAAATAGTCCTTGGAGGTTTATGTTGAAAGTCTACATTTTAAATCACATTTAGTTGTGATCGCTTAACTGACTTGATCTCATTTCTCTCTTTCTGGCTGTTCCCTCCAGTGTGAAGTGGTGCTCAGGCCTTTCAGACATCACTTGAGGGTCCTCAATCATTGTCTAAATTACTGGAGACCTTTGATGGACCACTAAATAGCTGAGCCTTGAGTTATGATAAGGATGACTGGGAGTGAAATATCAATGTGATGTAAGTGTTGCATTTACTCATAGAAGTGATTTGCTACTTTTGAATAAGTGAGCAACCTTCATTTTTGATAGTAAGCAAAATGAAAGTTTATAAAATTATCTAGAAACAGTTTTGGACATGTCTGATCTGATCTTATTAGTTCACAACCCTTAAAAACAAATCAAAGTAGTAATAGTACAAGTGTCAATAAGATAAAGCAATTTTTTTTTTATCAAGCGGTGTCTTGATCTTTTAATTTTTACATCCAATACATTCAAATGAATTTCATACACAGTGACTGGAGTTTTTAAAATGTTTTTAGTTTTTTTTTTAGCATAAAGTAAAAAAAAAATGTCAGCGGGACAAAACTTGATATGATAATGCATAATAAAAAGAATTAATTTCTGTGAATTTATTGAATAGAATATAAATTGAATATATATTTACTTTTAATCAAAACAACATAAAATTCTGAAATGATATATTTGTATCATATATATATATATATATAGTTTACCTCACATTATATGTAATTTTACTGTAAAATACTGTCCAAATGTATGTTTTTGTAAGTAAAAACTATCATATAATTTACGCTCAAACCCAATAAAATAACATTCCCAAAAGTCCCTGTGTTACTCATCACATATGATTAATTTTTTTTTAGATAATTTGGTTTCTTCTTATTTTTCTTATCAGAAATGTACATTAGTGTCTTTTGTAATGGGTAATTAATGTATATTGCATTATTTTAATGTCATGTACATTAAGCCGATGGTATTTTGTCTTTGTACATATGACCACCATCTACAAGTATTTACAATGATTTATGAACAGACCGCTTACGATGAACTCTGATTCATGTGGTTTTCTATTGTGCCTTCTGTGTTATTGTGGTGGTTACCGTTACATTTAAACGTAATAAGGCATTTCTATTCAGACTTTCCAAACGAAATACTGTGGCATGCCATGTGATGTTGACAGCCTCTGTTGGTAGTCCATAACTGGGGGAGTCTTATCTTTGGGGTGGTGCACTCAAGTGGTCTCAGTTATGCAGAGGGTCCTGACTGAGATATAAGTGCTTAAATAGAAGGTCTCAGATGACCCTCAAATTCCTTAATCACAAGACACCTTTAGGCTTATCACAGCTCCCGGTCAGCTCCACCTTCCAGAGCTGGAAGAAATCATTTAGCCGGAATGGGGAGGAGCATGCTGGATGTCATCTCTGGTGCTCTCGGCGACTGGCAGGGCAGAGGTGTCAGCAGAACACAGGAGCATGAAACACCACACTGTCGCCCATTTTGCACTCTCAGTTTTGTGACAAAAAAGCCCGATGGTAAATGAAGATCTACATTTCGACAACCTGGTAAGGAAAGAATATTTATGGTTTTTTTTTTTGTCTTTTCATTGCACAATTCATTTGACTTATCTACGCTCTTAAAATAATGGTTCTTTATTGTCATCGATGGTTCCATAAAGAACCTTTAACATCCATGGAACCTTTTCACTACACAAAAGATTCTTTATAGAGGAAAATGGATCTGTAGATTTTTTTGTATTAAGAACTATTTACTGAAAGGTACTTGGGGGAACCAAAAATGGTTGTTCTTTATTGGCATCTATGGTTCCATGAAGAACATTCAACACCCATGGAACCTTTTCACTACACAAAAGGTTCTTTATAGAGGAAAATGGATCTGTAGATTTTTTTGTATTAAGAACTATTTACTGAAAGGTACTTGGGGGAACCAAAAATGGTTGTTCTTTATTGGCATCTATGGTTCCATGAAGAACATTCAACACCCATGGAACCTTTTCACTACACAAAAGGTTCTTTATAGAAGAAAATGGATCTGTAGATTTTTTTGTATTAAGAACTATTTACTGAAAGGTACTTGGGGGAACCAAAAATGGTTGTTCTTTATTGGCATCTATGGTTCCATGAAGAACATTCAACACCCATGGAACCTTTTCACTACACAAAAGATTCTTTATAGAGGAAAATGGATCTTTAGATTTTTTGTATTAAGAACTATTTACTGAAAGGTTCCTGGGGGGAACCAAAAATGGTTGTTCTTTATTGGCATCTATGGTTCCATGAAGAACATTCAACACCCATGGAACCTTTTCACTGCACAAAAGGTTTTTTTATAATAGAAAATGGTTCTATAGATTTTGAACATGATCTTCATGTTTAGAAAAAAAAATGGGGAACCAAAAATGGTTGTTCTTTATTGGCATGGATGGCTCCATGAAGAACCTTTAACATCCATTGAATCTTTCCACTACACAAAATGTTCTTCATAATGAAAAAAAGTTTCTTTATGGAACCATAGAGGTATAGCATTGCTGCCCTAAACCTCCTTTTGGAACCTTTATTTTTGAGTGTGTACCCTTGATTTGTACTCTTATTTTGTGTCTCAAGAGACCATGAATGTGGGCCGAGAAGATGGGAAATGTCGTGCGAGGTGCCGTGGCCTTTGTGCCCTCCGAGAGATGTCAGCGGTTCTTAGTAGGCGACTTGAAGGAGATGCCGCTTGATCGTACTCTAGACCTGAGTAGCCGGCAGTTACGTCGCTTTCCCGTCAGAGCTTCTGCTTTCAATGAACTAGTCAAACTATATCTGAGCGACAACCACCTGAGCAGCCTGCCGTCAGAGCTGCGAAACCTACAGAAGCTCCAGCTTCTAGCCTTGGACTTCAACTGTTTCGATGAGCTTCCTCTGGTTGTATGCAGCCTCGTTCAGCTTAACATCCTCTACCTTGGTAATAACCGACTGTACTGGCTGCCGAAGGAACTGCAGCAACTCACCGAGCTTAAAACCTTGTGGCTGGAGACCAACTGCTTCTCCAAATTCCCTCGAGTGATATGCGAGCTTCCCAACATCAAGACCCTTCATTTGGGCTACAATCAGCTACGTAGTTTACCCTCAGAGCTCGGGCGACTGGAGGAGCTGCGCAGCATCTGGCTAGCGGGCAACTTGCTAAATGACTTCCCTCCTGTGCTGCTAAAGATGCATTACTTGGAGGTGATTGACGTGGACCGCAATCGCATTCGGCAGTTTCCGTCGCTTGCCTACTTAAGAGGCTTGAAGCTCGTCATCTACGACCACAACCCCTGCGTTAACGCACCCGTGGTGGCTGAGGGCGTGAGACGGGTAGGCCGCTGGGCCGACAGCTCTGATGATGAAGAAGATGAGGGTGATGGAAAGGTTCCCGCAGCAAGCATGGAGGTCCAGGGATCACTGGAAGACATCAAGTGAAGAAGATCTGTGAGGAACCGTAGAGCAAACAGCTATATGATACAAAGAGCATCATGATACTTATGAGTATGAAATTTGAATACTGAGATGCCTGTGAAAAGTGACAATTATTGCTCTACAAATGTAGTATCTTTTATATTTTCTATGATAGCTATAGTATATATTTTATTGTACATTTTTAAAATTATTTAAATTAATATAATTAATTATATTCATAATAAACAATTAGGGCATTTATTATATTAGAATTAAAGTATTTTATTGCGAATTTAAATCTTAATAGTAATTTACACTTATTTTTTTCTGCCATTTGTAACACAAACATTTAAATTAAAGGCAATCAGCTTTCTTGATATGTAATGTGCCAAAGTGATACATTACTGCACTTTTCTTTCTTTATTTTTGTGACGTTATTTATGGTTGGTTCTTCATTTCAGTGTTTTTCAGCATTGGCAACATTTCTTGAAAAAGACAAATTTCAGGACTACCATTTTGTTTTTACAAAGTCGCAAACTAAACATTTTCTGTAGAGAGTAATCTCAGATTTCAGTGAGACATTAGTTTCATTTAATCAAGCATATATCTGAATCTGTTCAGTGAGGTTGGCCATGTCAATGATAAATGGTACAATTCTAACAATGTGCCCCTGTTCATAAATAATGCAGGTTTCCTGTAACAGATTTGGGTCTCCATTTTGATGTAAGACTCTTAATAGGTTTTAATCATCCTCTTTGCTCCTGCTCTGTAATATGAAGTCAAGCAGGACACATTGTTTGCTAGATTCACAGGTTAAAAATATGTGAACAAGTCAACAAAGGATGGTAGAATACTTAAAAGCAACCGAATGTTGTTTAAAATTATTTATATTTTGATAGCATATAATTTACGCATTTACAAAATAAAACCTCTCAGTGATGTAGTCCCTCAGAAAATTGAATTTCACATCGAATTTTCCAACCTCTCTGTGAACGCAACAAGAATGAGAACACCTTTTCTTGCAAGTTAGCAGTTAACAATCTGCATGGAAGCCAAATGACGTCAAGTGTAGAAGGTGATCATATTTTTCTATTGTGTATTTAGGTCATTTAGGTTAGTAGCCTAAATTAAACATAAGGGGTGAGAATTGACGCTTCACCTGCAGTTTGATTGACAGGCGATCTGACCAATCATAACCCAGAATATGCCATTTTGTTCGACAAAGCAGTCAGGGGAATTAGTAGATTAATGTTTTTCAAATTGTAGATAAAAAAAAAAAATAGATTAAAATAGTGTGTACTAACGTCTTTCCGCGCTTGAAACAACATTCCTTCTAATGTTCATTCATGTTTATTTAATGCTATAAATAAACTAGTATGACGAGATGATCGGTTCACGAGCCGCTTGAACGGAGGAGCTACAGCGATCTGTCACGACACATTAAAGAGACACTATATGCTATTTATTGTTTAAACTTCTTTTAAAAAATGACAATATTTTAAATATGAAACTGTTTCATATCAAAAGTAACCTGCTCTGTCTTGTCTGTCGACGTGTTGTCAGTGTCCTCTTTGCTCCGATGTATTTTTCACTCCATGAGAACATGACGTGTGGCATGAGAGCGCATGGCTTGTCGGACATAGCAACAGTAACCAAAGGTCTTTGCGAAGGGTCAATTACAAACACAAGTTACAGTAGATAACCCTCAGTGTAATCTGTCAAACAATGGACAGCCTTCATATTTTTCCATCACTGCTAAAAAAAAGTCAGTCAATGACGGAAAATTGACACGACCTCTGCATTATATATATATATATATATATATATATATATATATATATATATATATATATATTTATATATAAAACCCTTGCAAATACATTATCTTAATAGTGGGCCTATCTAAATATTGTATGAATAAAATATATAACAATACATAACCATAATATGAATAATAATACAGGCTAAATAAATTAACAATAAACGTACGTATGTGAAAATAATTTTCAAAAATAATAATAATACATATATAACAATTTTTATAAATCTTGTCCGTTATCTTTTCACATTTTTACGCGGAAGCACACCATGACAAATTTAAAGTCCTTCTTCTCCTTTTATACATCGTAATAATACAACAGAAAAATATAAACGATGATCCTCGGAAATACGTTTATACTATTTCCAGCCGTTACAATATTTGCGTAAATATAATTGTTTGGCAGGAAGAAAGACAAAACGCTGAAGTCATATAAGAACTTTTATTTTGAAGGACAAGAAGTCAATCAGCCATTTGGAAAGAAAGACCGATCAGTTCCACACGGGGCTGAAATTGAGAGCGGAGCTGCATTATTAACAACCGTGATGGGGAAGAAGACTCGCACAGGCACCGGCAGGAGAACCATATTACAGCTCTCACCGCCGGGACCCAACCGCAGCGCGACGGGAGCAGCCAGGGAGGACGGGGTCGCCTCTGGATCCGAAGGTCCAGCAGATATTATTCAAATCGCATATAGAGTCAGATACACAAAACATGGAGCAAGACGAAACCATTTTAAGACAAACTCTGTGTTGAAAACGGGTTTATTGGCTAACGTTTGCGACATTTGGCTAATCATAATAAGATATGATAACTGTAAGATACATTGTTTAATAGTCACATTGTGTGGTTCAGTTCATTGCTTTTGAATAGCCGTTTGTCAAGTTTAGCATTAGCCACACTGGTACCGATGAAACGAAAAATGCGTGCTTGTCAAGCAGATTATGACTTTAAACAATATACAATCATCTGTAACGATTTACTTTTGTATATGAGAGTAGAGTGTTTGTTATTTAAGTAATTTTATAAGCCATATTTGGAGTTAGCAGTGCAGCCGTGGAGGGCTTTAGACAAAGCGTTAGCCAACATGCTAATTCACCCGCATTAGGACAAGAAATGTTTTAAAAATGTTTGTGTCCTTTTGTAGACGAACCTGAAGGTAACACAGACGGGCAAAGAGAAGTTCATCTAGTGATGAAGACACCAGCTGTAAAGGCCACACGTGAGTTGTACCAAATTGTTGTCACTACATAACAAAAACTCTTCAATAATATTGTGTAAATATAATTTATTGTAAAAAAAAAAAAATAGTAAGTAGTATTTTGTGCAAGTACATATGCTATAGACCAATTAAGAGCAAACGTTACGTACAGTTACGTGACTTCCAGCTGCGCGCGAATAGTGGTGGCAAAAAATAGCGGTTGCGAGTAAAGGAAAAAAGTGCAAAATCCACAGAATAAGAGGAAAATGTTATGTCTTTGGATGTCAGAATCGTATGGAAGTCTGTTTCCGCCACTGAAAATAAAAAGATTACTGCGACTTTTTACTGCGAGCTCGCAATTGTGACTTTATATCTCGCAATTTTGACTATATATCTCGCTATTTTGACTATATATCTCGCAATTCGGACTATATATCTCACAATTCTGACTGTATAACTGCAGTTGTGACTTTATAACTCGCAATTGTGACTATATCTTGCAATTCTGAGAAAAAAGTCTCAATCTTTTTTATTTTATTTTTTTTTTTATTATTCAGTGGCGGACATGGGCTTCCATAGAATCGTAATGCAAAAAATGTAGACTTGATTTTTTATAAAACACCATAGATGAAAATGCCTATTGAAACCAAACGGAGACGTTTATGTCGCAAGTCACAGCCTGGATTGATGAAACCGGCAATGATTAGTCTACTATTAAAGCATGGATTTGATGTAAACAGTAAGTCTACATAATATTCAAAGATATGCAGTTCATAGGGGACAGCATGAAATAATTTTTAAACCTATAACATTTTACATGGATAACTTTTAAACCCATCCTATAACATTTTTATTTCAAAATTCTGACCTTTTTTTTGCATTTATGTGTGTATATCTCTCAGTTCGGACGTTATAATTCACAATTGTGAGTTTATATTACAATTCTGACTGGGGAGAAGTCAGAATTGTGGGATATAAACTTGCAATTCTGAGGAAAATAGACAGAGTATCTCAATTCTGTTTTTCCTTCTAAGAAATGTGAGATATAAACTTGGATTTGCAAGAAAAAAAGTCAGAATTGTGAGATATAAATTCGAAATGAACTTTTTCATTCTTTTATTCCGTGACTTCCATAGACTGCTACTGCAGAACTGTCATTTTCTGCAACCAGGTAGGCTCTGCCCATAAAAAAAAAAAGTCATCGTTGTTTGCAAACACAATCGGTCTATAGTACAAATATCATTGTATTTTCTCTGTAGAGGGTTTATCTCTGCTTGGAGCTTATGAAGACAGTGAAGAAGAAGATGCAGCGGAAAACGCATCGACTGCCACAAAGGCAAAACATAACCAGTCTGCAGACATTGACAGCACACTTGCCAATTTTATGGCGGTGAGTATAGTCACGGGCTACTTAAAGGGTTAATTCACCCCAAAATGAAAATTCTAAGATTAGGCATATTAATTTATGTGTAGTTATTCTAAAAAATGTCTGTTATTTTCTATCTACATGGCTTATAATTATGTCTTCCCCAAAGGAAATTGATGCAATTACGACCCAACCAGGCCAGACATCTGAATCTGGGACAGAACCAAGCGCACCAGCCCCAACTCCTCCTCGCCCCGAACCCAAAACAGACCAGCACACTCAAGAATTTCAATATGACACACAATACTCCCTCGCTGGAGGTGGGTTTTGTAGTCTACTAATTTGGTATCCTAAATCTCAAAATAATTCAAAAAGTTAATACTTGTTTTTTTGTTCGGGGATGTTGTAGCTGGGTTGGAGATGGGTGATTGGCAGGAAGTCTGGGATGAAAATACTGGTTGTTACTACTACTGGAATACTCAGACCAATGAGGTTGCCTGGGAGCTTCCGCATTACCTGGCAGACCAGATGCAGAGTCTACATCACACGGGCAGGTGAGTGCAGCAAAAGCAAAAATTATATATCTTAGTTGATGTGTTCTTAGTTTAAATGTAGGGATGCAACGATCATTATATCATGATATAAAAATGCATTGATGTAAACGATATTATTCGTGATTGTTAGTTTTACCCAAGACTCTTACTGTATTTTTAAAGTATAATTCACCCAGAAATGCAAATTGTTATCATGTAGTCACCCTCGCGTCGTTGCAAATTTATAAGATTTTTGTTCATCTTCCAAACACAAATTGGTCATCTGAAGTGCCTACGTGCTGGAGCGGCTTTCCTCAAAGTGAAAGCGCAAATATAATTTAAAGCGTCACTACTTGAAGTGAAATCACAAATTAACTCAACATATTGTGTTTTTAGTTTTAGATTGCTTATTCTTATGTAAGTTTATAATCTGCATGGGTGGCTTGTCTGTGTAAAAGAAATTCAACAAATTCCTGCATTCAAAGCGCTGGTGAACTGCGTTAGAAAAAAAAAGAAAGTTCATATTAAGTCCCGTTTTAATGCTGAATGTAATGTATAATCATGCGAAGGGGCAATATTTGTGGGCCCTAATAATGGCAAATGTCTGATTTTTACTAATAAAAATGGCTTGCATTATGTGTAGTGTAATTCTGTATTTTCAGGTTCAGAATCGGGAACTTTTATTCTGAATTAAAATTTCCTGATAGTTTATTCACCCCCTTTTCATCCAAGATGTTCATGCCTTTCTTTCTTCAGTCGAAAAGAAATCAAGCTTTTTCTCTGTATGGTGGATTTGAGGGTGGTTCAATGGGTGGAAGGTCCAAATTGCAGTTTCAGTGCATCTTCAAAGCATTCTACAGAATCCCAGACGTGTAGCGAAATGAAATTGTAAATTGTCATATAAAATATGCTAATCAAAGTATATAAGAATTAGTTCAAACTTGTGGAGGCCAGAATCTTGAGCTGAGTCCTATTTAAATGTGTGTGTGTGTGTGTGTGTGTGTGTATATTTTATATATTATATAAATTGTAATGTATTTGATATTCATCTTACTTGGAATGTTATTTTCCACAGCTCATCTGTAAATGGCAATGGTGTGGCACATCATAGCAGTTATACTGAACAGTCTGTTGCAGCTGCTCATGTATCTAAAAGAGAAACCAAAAAGAAGGCAAGTTTTTTTTTTTTTAATAATTATTTATTTATTACTTTTTGAGATGGGAAAACTACTTTTTTTACTTTTTGGTCATTAGTTTAATTTTGGCTCCTCTATCCACACAGGAAGTAATCGAGAGTGTCGTGGCTTTGACCAGCGAGGAAGAAGAGAGGAAAGGAGTGGCCGCTACTCTTCTTGCTCCTCTCATCCCAGAAGAGGTGAAAGAGGCAGAGGAGAAGTGGAGAAAGAAAGTGCTGGCCACAGAGGAGACTGTAGAAGCGGCCCAGGAACCAGAGGGTGAAGGCACTCCGTCTTTGGACTCCCCAGCTCACCGGGACACGGACAGCCAGAGTAACCAGCGCAGCAGGAACCACTCAGCAGAATCTTCCGACAGGGAGGAGGAGGCAGAAGAAGACACCATGGAACTAGAACTAGCACTAGAGAGGAAAAAAGTGAGTGACATCATTAGGAATAACTTATTCGTCTATATTATATGAATGAATATTCCTTTATTCTGATTATGAATGAATCATGTAAACATCTTTAGTCTGATTTTCATAAGCCAGTATTGTCAAAGAATTAATATTTTATTACTTAATATAAGGTTTCTGTTTGAAATGGTGATGTTGAAAGGGTTTGCTCTTCTGCAGGCTGAGCTTCGTGCCTTGGAGGAAGGTGACGGCAGTGCTGGTGGTTCGAGCCCCTGTTCTGAAGCTAGTCAGGATGGTCCTCGTAATTTACTCTTAAAGAAGACCAAATGGAAGACGGCCTTCCTCCGTGCGCCAAGTCCTGACTCGAGCAGCCGGGGCTCGGAAAAGGCGGAATGGACCACTCCAGAGCACTCAGACAACGGTAAAGATTGGCAGTAATGACTGAAGTTTAGAAATGGAATTAATAGGGCTGGGTATTGACACAAATTTCACGATTGATTTTGATTCTCAAGCTTGCGATTCGATGTCGATTAATTTGGATATATATCAGGTACAGAAATAAGGTTTTGTACTTTGTAAACGAATGAGTGACTTACTGAACTTTTTGTTTCAAGCACATTCCAAAACTGCTGAGAAGCAAGGAGAAGAAGATGAAAAGGAAAAGTCTGTATCCAAAGCTCTTCTGAAGGAAGAAGAGGACCTCAAGGTATTTTAATACACGTTCCTGTTCTTATTGTGCACAACATGTGCACATTACTACTTCACAATCTTAAATAAAGTCAAGAATGTAATTTACATACTTAAAGGGATAGTTCTCTCAAAAAGGAATTGTCCCATGATTTACTCACCATGCAAATCAACTTGCGCCAAAAGAGTAATCATACTTTGTGTCAGAAGTTGCTCTTCTTTTTCACATGATCTTTCAGAAATCAATTTATGCTCATATGCTGATTTCTCTAGTTACTGGTAATGGGACATATGTATCAGCAATGGTCTTTATAAAAAAGTTGTCCATTGTCCTTTAGTTTCAGATCGGAGAGCTTGCCAACACACTCACCAGCAAAATGGCGTTCTTGGGAATCGACAAGAAAACCATCTCGAACTTTCAACTGATGTTGCTGCAAACGGAGGTAAGAAAACAGACCATAAGCTCATAAGTGTAGGTAGTTGTTTATACTTCCGATCCACGTATTAAAATGTTTCCTTTCCTCCCTAGACGCGGATCGCAGACTGGCGAGAGGGCGCTCTGAACGGAAACTATCTCCGGCGCAGGCTGCAAGAAGCCGCAGAGCACATAAAACATTACGAACTTAACGCCACTCCCAAAGGCTGGTCCTGCCACTGGGACAGGTACGCGCTCCTTACCTTTCACATCCTTATCACTCCCCCTCCCTAAAAGTCCCCCTCCTCATGTGACGATTGACACTGCCTCCGCTGCTATGACAAACGCGCGACTGATTTGCACTTGGTTGTATTACTGGGGAGTGTTTACGAGCACGGATAAAGACAGAAGGTAACCCTGATAAGGGAGCGTCTCTAAAGAGCCAGCCTGACCACCAAAGAATTGGGCCCATCTCCTCCCCTCAAAGTCAGTCTTAAAGGGTTAGGAAGGTGGTTGCGCGTGCGAGAGCTTTGAACTTTGCAGGACTGCGCCCAAAATGATGGGAGAAATGAGTGACACAGAGTGACCATGTGGAAGCAGCGTGTCACACGAGCATCAGTAAAGGAAGACGATGCCTTGCCCTCGGAGCCTGAAGGTCAGACCAATTTATTTCATTGTTTCACTGGATTTCTTTTCCATGCACTATTGATGATTGCTAAATAAAAAATGTTGTCTTTTACCCTCTGTTAAAGATGCCTGCCTTAAGGCATCTAGCGGAGGGGTTTTGTCACTGTCAGTGTGAGTATTGCCATGATTTGTAATGATGTTGGTAACTTTTCAGGATTTGGAGATTTCTTTTTCTTTCTTTTTTTTTACCATGTTTTTTTAATAGAGATTAAGGTGGGTTCTTTATTAGTGCACCCATTATAATCTGGTTTCTCCTCTGGGCTCCCAGTGAAGCCCAGTTCAACATTCCCTCATTAGGGAACTAGAGCCCCCCCTTCCCTTTAACTCTCCAAGGGTCTCAAATGACCTTGAAATCAGTTGAGGGAAAAGTTGCTAAGACGCTTCTGTGTGTTTGTTTCTCCACCTCTAGAGAGCACAGGCGGTACTTCTATGTGAATGAGCGGACCAATGCTTCCCAGTGGGAGTTTCCAGTCGGGGAGAAGGAAGACGAAGCCAAGCCACCGCTGCCGCCCACAACTGCGCCCGGAGACACTAACCAACCATCTGCAGAAACCACTGGTGCTATAACAGGTCAGGGTTGTTGGTTGTCTTTCTTAAAAAATACATGAAGAATTAAAATTTTTCATAAAAGGAATTTGATAGAGAAGAGATGTCATGATGAATATGTTTTTAAATTCAAATAATCCTAAAATCACCAATTGCGTAGGATGCAGTTAGGGTGCAAATATATGTGCTGCAAGTTTCAGGTGTAATTCTACAGTTGTACAATAAAAAGTAAATTGTAATTTCTTTTACTTTTTACAGCAAAAATTATAATGTTTCATTTTTTATTTTTAATTGGTTGGTAAATGTTATTTGGGCAAAAATGTAATGCACATGAATAAGACTACTATAATAATTGTAATAAGTGCTGTCAATCAATTTAATTTTTTCATACATTTTAATTACTGGGATTACACTTTCTGTGATTAATCGCGATTAAAAGTTTTTGAGTTGATATATTTTATGATGTAGTAATTTCACAGTAAATCTCCAAACAACTTAAAGACAGTACGTTTTAAATACTTTTAATAGCATCTTTTTAATGAATGAAGGACTATCACTGATACTAATACAGCTGCTGATGTCTCAATGAAATTGATTTTTTTTTTTAATTTTAAACCATTATAGCCATTCAACATTAGTATAATTGAAAGCTGTCAATTTTAACATTTATTGTGCTTTGAAAACCCATAATGTCATATTTACTTGCCCAGAATATTTCTATACAGAAATTAAAGTTATCAAACAGTCTGCACTGCATAAATTACAAATTAAACATGGATTAAACCTATTAAAGCTACAAAAAGATCTATAGTCAAGAGCAGTAAGTAATTTTCTGTTATGCTTATTCTTTGATTAACACTGATGATCTTCACAGACTTCTTCTTTTGTCTTGTCGCACTTGAATGGTTTAAAAGAACTTGTATGAATAAGAGCGTGATCATATATTGTAATGCTAGCCAAAGGTTGAATGGGGAGAAAACAGATGCTGCGTTAATTGTTCAACTGAGAAAGATTTATCAAATGTGTTAACGTTGAATTGCAACATTATTAGCCCTTGTAATAGGGGTAGGGGCAAACTGTCCTGATATTATAATTAAAATATCATATTTCAGTTTTTATGAAATTGCAAAGTTCAGATTGTAAAATGTTGTTACAACTTCCAAAAACTTAATAATTCAAGGGAAAAAGAACCTTTTTTTTTTTTATATATATTATCTTTTAGTGGAAAAGCATATTGAATTATACATATTGTTGGGCATATGAAGTACAATCCTTTGCTTTAACATTTTTAACTTTCTAACACAGGAAAAAGAACCTTTTTACCATGGCAGAGTAACATAATAATCATGCATGATGTATTATGTATAATGTATAGTTTTTTTGATAAACAGGAACAACCTTAGGAGATGTGCAGTCTTATTGGTTGGCTCCCCAGCCTCCTCAGCCACCATTACCTCCACTTCCTCCAGATGTTCCACCCCCTCCACCTACGGAGCAACCACCACCACCCCCTCCACCACCTGAATCTCCACCTCCACCCCCTCCACCACCCCTTGAGGATGACGGAGAGATCGAGGAAGTGGAGATGGAGGATGAGGACTCGGAGCCACCGGCTCCTGGAACGGAAGAGTTCAAGGTAACTTTTATTGTCTCGATTAAGTCTGCTTAGCTTGTGCTGTAGTGCAAAGTAAAGCTATAAGTTTTGATGTCTTTTCCTCAGGCGGCTGAAGCAGCAGCGTCTTTGGCACTCGCGGCTAAAGGACAAAAGCGCAAGGCCCCAGGCTCAGTCCCACTGCCCAAAACGGTCACCATTGGCAGCAACCCCATTATTTACGCTCAACCCATTGCAACAGCTGGTAAGAATAAATTACTTTTACATATTTCATCAGTATTTTGTTCGGCAAGATGTTGTTACTCATGTTCCTCTCGTCTTTCACAGCCCCACTTCTAGTTGGTAATGCTTACTGGGGGATGACTGCTACAGTTGCACCTCCTCTGCCTACAGAAAGCATAGTGCCACCAATGCCAGCCCTGCCCCCTCAACCACCCCTCCTGCTCCACAACCTCCCAGTGTCCTGGAACCCATAAACAAAGTCCTTACAGATAAAACCAAGAAACTAAAAAAAGAGAAGGTAGGTGTTTTCTTTGTCTTTGTTTTTGCTGTTTTTTTTTTTTGTGGGTATGCATGTATGCTTTGTTTTGCTTCTCCTCCCCATTTTGTTTTATTGCAGTTTGTTTTAGGGACAATTTATAGGAAATAATTTGCTGTGATTTATTTATTTTTGTAAAGGCAAAGAAGAGCAAGACGAAGATGCCGTCCCTTGTAAAGAAGTGGCAGAGCATTCAGAAAGAGCTAGATGAAGAGGAGAAATCGAGCTCGAGCGATGAAGATCGAGAACAGCTCAATAGCAGACGCATTGAGGAATGGAAACTGCAACAGCTTTCAACGTAAGTTTGACGAAGCCAATGCTATCCAAGATTATCTACAAACATTTGAGAGACAATACAGATTGTTCAAATACTCTTGTCTTCATTTGCAGAGGGAAGGCTGGGAAGAACGCAAACTTTGAAGCACTACCTGAAGACTGGAGGGAAAGACTGTTAAAGAAAAGAAAGATGCAGAGTTCATAACATCAGTCTTGAAAACACTGAACAAGAGCTTCTGGCTGGGTTGGACTAAACTTTGTTTTGGCATTGTGTCCCACTTACTAAGCTTCAGTGGACGGAACGAATGTTTATTTTTTGATATGCGCACATTGCCTGTTGGAATCTATTTTAGGTAAACTCCATGCTGTTAAATTCAAATGCATCATCTTGTGACTCAAAGGTATACTTTGTCCAGAAGTTATTTTAAAGATGCAGTGAATCTGAAACCAGTTTAAACATGTACAGAATTATTTTTATTTTTTTTATTACTCCAACCATGAAACCTGTGCACGATTTGTCTATAAATGAAAACGTAATTAAATCAATATTAAAGGACATTTCTTCACTTTCTCAGAACTGTTATCTTACAAAGAAAACCATACGTTTTGTACAATGTCAAGGGTGCCAACATCAGCTGTACAGTGATCTCTGCGCTGCCGTGGGTGATGTTGAACATTGCTGTAACTGTATCCAGAAAATGTTAATCTCAGATCAGAACAATTGAACACATTAAATGATTTTTTGGAAGCATGGCTGAATGGCCACTCCATTGCACTTTAAAGTATGCTTCATATGTGATTTTCTTTCTCTTTTTTTTCTTTTCTTTCTCCCCTCACTGATGAACAGTCAAATCAACAAATATGCCAACTTGAACATTGTTCACTAATATGTCTTTTAAATCTTGTGATCAGTGTAAATGTTCCCTGAATTGGGGCTGTAGAGCCATTGAACTTTTTCTACATTGTAGATAATAAACTTTTTTCCACATATTTTAAGAAACTTCTGTTTTGTGAGCCGTTAATAACTAAAGCTATTAAAATAAAGTGAATAAAATGTTAACACAAAGCTACATATATATATATATATAAGACATAGCTGCCAAGACAACAGTTCTAGTTTTTGTTTAAAGTATAAGTAAAGAATTACTAAAATCGAGAATAACTGAATCAATACAGAAATAAAAAAGAAACTAAATTTAATGTTTTATTGTCCCATAGTATGGAAAAAAAAAATACTATGGAAGTAAATGGGGGTCGGTCAACATTCTGCAAAATATCTCCGTTTATGTTCAGCAGAAGAGAAAAATTAATACAGAATTGGAACAATATGAGGGTGAGTAAATGACAGAATTTTCATAATCGGGTGAACTATCCCTTTAATATTTCTAAAACAACATTGAACCGTTTATGAGCCCAAGTTATAAGCGCATGAACGTTTTGCTTTAGCATTTTTAAAGCAAAGTAATGATTTTCCCTTATTTTATTTTACATTTACATATTCTAAAAATATAGAAAGGAAAATATATTTCACAATTTTATATTTCTTGTTTCTCCTCTACGTTTTTGCAGCGTGCTTAAGACAGGAAACTTGCGTCGTGCCCATGGCAACCGTGACACAAATGGCGTTAGGGGCGCTCAACAATAAAAGAGATTTGCATTAAAAAGTCTGACTGTTTAGCTCTCTACTTAGACCATATTCATTTAAAATAGTAATTTGAAGCACGATGCCGGTTTCAAACAGGTCATTCTAAACCAGCCAGCGGTGTTATTTGATATCTTGTCAGGCGCTCGTAAATTCGACAGTTATTTAGCGTTGTTTACGATGACTTAATGACGTGCAATCGCATCACTTTGAGGTTCGGGAATGCAGGTGAGGATGGCGCAAAATTTACTGCTGCTTTGCACTCTACGGTTACAGTCTAATATTACCCAGTTGGTTAACATGCCAGCTCACTGATACTCAATGACTGTTAACCTTCTGACCCTTTGCTTGTATTTAAACTCACTTCGTTGTTCTCTTATCATGTTTAATTAAAGAAATCAGATGATTCGTACGAGAGATTCATTCTGCAACATCTTCAGCATTATGGATTTCTCTCAGGTAAGTCGTTCAAGTCAACCTTTGGATGGGTTATAAATACTGTTAGACTGCTTTAATAGTTTTTAGATAAAATAGCATTGCATATTATTTTTCTATTTCACGTTTTGTTTCTTTGTACACAGACAACGGCTCCGCTGTGCATTCTGGCGTTTCCTTCAAAAGAGAATGGGAGGGAAACCGCGATTCTACTGCCTCAGACACGATCAACTCATCTGAGAGCAATGACTCCATCCTAGAAGAGGAGCAAGAGGAACCCAAGCCATGTCAAAGTAAATATGTAAACTGGATCATGGTCTGCTGACAGTTCTACAGTCAACATTTTTAAGCCTTTTTTAAGATTTACATATTTCAATTGACTCTTTGCCTTCAGTTTGATTGACAGGCGATCTGACCAATCATAACTCCGAATCCGCCATTTTGTCCGACAAAGGAGTTAGTAGATGAACCTTGGTGAATTTGAACACAGTAAAATCCCCAGAGTTAAATCAACTCTGTTCAGATAACATTTGGTCCCTGTATAAATAGTGTTAAAGTAACACTCTTCAGAGATTGAATGTCTTTTATCTTCAGTTGATTTTATCTAAGACTGTGGCTGAAGTCAGTTGTAGTTCTTGTGTTTCTCTTTTCTTCAGTGATTCTGCTTGTTAACAGCAGGTGTTCATCATTAATGTTCAATCATCGCTTAATTAATTGGTTAATTATCTCATTAACTTTAACTCTGCTTCAGTGTTACTTTAACACTATTTAGAGAGGGATCAAATGTTCTCTGAGCAGAGTTGATTTAACTCTGGGGTTTTTACTGTGAATTATTTAAAATTCTTAATTCATAATGGCTTGTCGGACATAGCAACAGTAACTAAAGGGGGCGGTCTGTACGAATCGAATAATGAGTAAAAAACAACTAGAGCTTAATAAAACATTTCGTATGAATCTTAATGGTAGAAGTGAACGGACCATTTAGATTGTGATTCATATTCTTAAATTTAAACATATTTAAAAAAATTTAAATTTATGAATCTCTAATAAAATAAACTTAAATGGTCCATTCAGATTTATACAAAACATTTTATTAAGCTCTAGTTTTTTTTTTAATTATTTGAAATTCTTAATTCATAATATGAATAATATGTAAGGATTATTTAATTCATTTTCATGGAATTTTGCTATACAATTTGTAAATCTTATAAAAGGCTTTTTTTTTGAGTGTATGATGTATGGAAGCCCATTCTGCCACATTAAAAATAATGTAATAGTAAATTATATATATATAAAATGTAATAATTATGAAATAGTTATGATATAATTGACAAACATTTCTACTTAATTGTCATCATTTCAACTTTTCGTATCATAATAATTTCATAATTTCAGTTTTTTTATATTGTAATTTTGACTTGACTTGAATCTTGACTCTTGACTTTTTATATCGTAATTGTCTGTCCAAAGTTTCAACATGATTTTGAAATTATGAGATACTGAGTAATAATTATGTAATAATAATATGTAAGTTTATTATTAGTAATATATTAGTCATTAGTAATATTATGAGAGATAAAATTATGAAATAGAGTTGGTTATGTGTTAAAATTTCAATTTATGTGACAAAATTAGATTTTATAATTGTTTTCCCCCCTAATTATGACTTTTTATGTCAATTTTGAATTTCTATCTCATAATTGTGACCTATTTTTTTACTTTTTCATCATTTTGGCTTCATTTCATGATGTCATAACTTTGACTTTTTATCTCATGAATGAGTTTATATTCTCATAAATTTACCAAAGCATGATTTGTTTTTCTAACTTGGTGAAAATGTCAATTTAAATATTGTAGCGTACAAGATTAAAATAGAGTTGATCTCATGTAAAGAAGCCATATGCTGCAACATCACCATTGCCACCTAAATTGTGCCATATATTTATTTCTTTCAATACATAAGACTTGAGTCTAACCAGCTTGATCCCATTTGAAATTGATTGCCTTTATAAAAGATTCAGACACTAAAAACACATAATTGTTTTAGGGAGCATGTACCAATGACTTAATTGTATGTCTTGGGTTACATGGGTAATGTCGATAATCGTTGCTGGTGGCGGACGCTTCTCACATGTCTTTTAATTAGCATGTCTGTTGGGGAATAGATTGAGTATTAGAATGTGTTTGTGTTTCATTTCTCTCCAAGACTTTTTCAGCTTAAACAAAGTTCTCAGAACCCGGCAGCTTGTTTTTGACTTTGATGGGAACCGGCCCATTCCACGACTAAGGGACCCTTTGGACCTCTTCACAATCCCATCTACCTCCTGTCCATTCCAGGGCGTCCGCTGGCCCATAGAGTGTGAAGTGATCCGTGACAAAATCCAGCATATAGGTATCAGTGGTATTTTTTTTAAAAATGAAAGTTTCACATTATTAATACAGTGTATTGTCAGACTGCTACCGCAACTGTAGTGAGTTGTGTGAAGAACACAGAATATGTTAATTCATTTAAAAAAAAAAAAAAAAAGCAATTTATCCATACAATAAACTCTTTGATGATGGACTTTTTTAAAAATGTATTTTTCAATTAAAATAAATTTCTCTATTTTATGGAGAGAATGAGAATTCAGAATGATCCTAAAGAAAAAAACAGCCTATCTGAAACGAAGGAAAACATCATCTTTGATTATTATTTCTTAGACAAAAGCTTTAAAGTAGTTATTATTCAAACAATTAAAGATGACTTATATTTATATATAAATATATAAATAATAAATAAATGTTTGAAAAAAAAAATTCTATGCCAAATCAAAGTCAAGTTGTGCAACCAACATACAGGAAAATGACATCATAAGTTAATAAGTCTTTTAAAATATAATTTCTGATATTTTTTATGACAAGACAAATTTAGTTCAGGTTGTAAATGTCATGTAGTGTGACTCAGCTAAAATTAATTATATATGAATTACAAAAAGTATGTTTTACCGACAGATAGCGTTCTTGCCCTTCGGGCAACCTGAGTTTGAGTCCTGGCTTGCAGACCTTTCCCAATCCCGTCCCATCTCTCCCACTTCCTGTATGCTTACTGTCCTATCATAATAAAAGCAAAAACACTAAAAATAAATCTTTAAAAAAAATAGAGATAATGTGACTTTTTAAAGTGTCATGTGGTGCAACTCACCGAAAACTGATGATATTTATGAACAAACAATTCATGATATTTGTTAAAAAATGTGCCTTACAGAATATATATTAAAAATGATTTTGAAAATAATAATTAAAACTAAGATAAAGTTTCACCCTTTTGATGACTATATTTTTAAAATCTTTTTGTCCATCTTAATTCGAGGCTGTAAACTCTCCATTTCTTACATATCTTTTGAAAACCAGAATGGGACCCCTTAGAGCCAGAGCCATTCTATCAGCCAACCGGTGAGGAGCAGACTCCCATGCCAGTAGGAGAGTTGAGAGGAAACACTGTCTACTGCATAAACCCTGGTAAGAAAATATTTTTCTGTGTAAAAAATTTCCACACTTTAATGTTATATCCTCACCTCTTGGTTTACCACACCATTTTAGCCACAAAAACCTCCTACTTCACCTACTCTCGTGTGGGTGGGAGCAGAGGACCGATTAAAAGTGCCATGTCCTGTGCCAGCCATCAGGAGGAGCCTACGCTAGCATTTGAGTCTCGTTTTGAGAGTGGAAACCTACAAAAAGCAGTGCAAGTGTGAGTCATACAGCTTCATAAACACTGCCATAACTTATATATCTGTCTTTTCCGAGCATGTAGATTTTGATTTAATGTAAACCTGTCTGATCTGGGTGTTCCAGTGGTCAGTATGACTATGAGCTGACTTTGCGGACCGACATGTACACCACTAAGCACACTCAGTGGTTCTACTTCCGAGTGAGCAACATGAGGGCAGGCGTCACCTACCGCTTCACCATCATCAACCTGATGAAGACCAGCAGTCTGTATGGTGCCGGTATGCGCCCGTTACTCTACTCTGAACACGCTGCATGGCTGAAGAGGGAAGGATGGCATCGAGCAGGAACCAATATCAGGTGACAAATAGTAGTTTGTCTCTATGTCCCTATGATTTAAAGTCAATGTGAAGTCACAAATGTCATAATTCTGAGATGCTAAGTCATAATTATGAGATTAAAAAGTCAAAATTATGACAAGTGGAAATTGCCAAAATTCTAAATTTCATAAAGTCATTATTATGAGATACTTAGTCATTATTATGAGAGAAAATATTGAAATCATGAGATACTGTCATAATTATGAGAAAAAAACTGAAATTATGGATTAATTATGACAATTCTGAAAAAAAATCTAAATTGACAGTCATAATTATGAGATAATCATAATTTACTTGTACATTTCGAGTTTATCTCATAGTCAAGACTTAGTATCTCTTAATATGTCATAATTTCAACTTTTTGTCTTAATTATGACTTAGTATGACAATTTCAACTTTTCTATCATAATTATGACTTATCTCGTATTTGTAACTTTTTATCTCATAATTATGTTTTAACAAAAGATGATTTTTCCATTATGTGGTGGACACAGGCTTCCATAGAAAACACACACAATGTTTCACACAATTTTCTCTTTGTATTTATGTTGATTTCATATGGTTTGAAAAACATTTATAACATTTTCAAGAAGTTCCAGTTTAATGAAAACTGTAATGTGGTGTAGCCATCAAGTAAAAAATAATGACATTTTTTCCTTACACCTTAAATACATGTGAGTTTACACATCTTAATCTTTATTTTAAAAAGTTGATATTTAAACATCATTAATGATTGATCCATAAATATCATCAGACCACATGAGATTACACAACTTAACTAACCTTGGCTTATCATAAAAAGATCATATTATCTGATATTTTAAGAGACTCATTGACCCTGACACACAGTCATGAGGGTCTGCAGGGGTTCTATCTGATATCATTTCCTGTTTTTTTTTGTTCTATGTTTCTACATATTGGTTGCACCACATGACTTTGATTTGACGGACAAAAGTTTTTCAAATATGAATAAGCAGTAAAGCTATTTGACTAAAATATATCTTTTTGGGAAAAAATAATAAAATAAATAATAATATTGTGAAAAATTATACTTTTCACTGCAAAAAAATTAAGTAGGCTGTTTGTTGGTATGATATCAGGTACTAAAATTAATTTTAATTCAGAAATTACAAACATGTAGCATGAAGTATATTTAAGTCATTGTATGTAGAAATTTTGTTTTTAAATTATTAATAGATCCGGACAAAAAAGGGTGGGTGTCATGATTATCCCAACTGCTGTCACAATGTCTTTTAGGTACTACAGAAACAACACTGAACAGGATGGTAAAGCACTGTACTCCCTCACCTGGACCCTGGAGTTCCCTTATGACGGTGACACCTGCTACCTGGCCCATTGCTACCCTTATACATATTCAAACCTTCAGCATTACCTGCATGAGGTCATTTCAGATCCTGTCCGTGCAGCTTACTGTAAACTGCGGGTGCTCTGTCGTAGTCTGGCCGGGAATGCGGTGTATGTGTTGACTGTAACTTCACCATCCACCAACTTAGCAGAACGGAAAGCCAAGCGGGCAGTTGTCGTCACGGCACGGGTGCATCCAGGAGAAACCAACGGCTCTTGGATGATGCAGGGCTTTCTGGAGTTCCTGCTGAGCGACTTGCCTGACGCTCGTTTGTTGAGGGAAATTTTCATCTTTAAGGTGAGGGAAGGAGTGCAGGGCACAGATGGAGAATGGGTTTTGGCGAAAAATTCTATATATGCTCATGCCAAGTGCTTCATGAAATGTAAACAGTTGGATTACCGCAGTAACAGTTGTTCTGGCAACAGGTTATACCGATGCTAAACCCTGATGGTGTGGTGGTGGGAAACTATCGCTGCTCACTCACAGGCCGCGATTTGAACCGAAACTACCGCAGTCTACTGCGCGACTCTTTCCCCTGTATTTGGTACACTCGCAATATGGTTAAAAGGTGAGTGATGATTGTGTCACTCTTTTAGCATGCTAATTTGACACTTTTTAATGTTCTAAACATGAAATAAAGTGCGGTCCCATTCAGTGAAATTTTACAGGCACAAAAAAAGTGATGTATGAAGCACAGCTCACACAGAAGTCAATTTCAAAGCAAACTTTCTGAGCTTTCTGTTGGCCAGCACAGGGAATTCGTGTGACCAACTTGAACATGAGTGGAATCTGCATGAGGAAATCATTCATTCACTTTGGAGACTCCTGATTACACAAATATCTATTGGAATGACTGGATTTCGTATGGTAAATGTGACCGCACATTTACACCTGGCTAATTTGATCCCACAGGTTGCTTGCCGAAAGAGAAGTGGTGGTCTACTGTGACTTTCATGGTCATAGCAGGAAAAACAATGTGTTCATGTATGGATGCAATGATCGGAAAGATGCCTCGCAGTGTCTTCAAGAACGTATTTTCCCGCTGATGATGAGCAAGAATGCTAAAGACAAGGTTAGCTGAGGCCATCATAGTCTTAATCGCATGACAAATTGATTGAGCATTAAGTCTCTAATGCATCGTCCTAATTTTGAATGAATGCTTGTCTTTGTCTATTAGTTTTCCTTTAGAAGTTGCAAGTTCAAAATGCATAAGAGCAAAGAGGGTACCGGCCGCATCGTCATGTGGAGACTAGGCATTAGGAACAGTTACACAATGGAATCTACTTTCGCAGGCTCAACACTGGGTATTTACTTCGTTATCAAAAAAAGTTGTCCAACTCTTAAAGGGATAGTTTCACCCAAAAATTAAATTTCTGTCATTAGTTTCTCACCCTCATGTCGTTCCAAACCTGTAAGACCTTTGTTCATGTTCAGAACACAAATTAAGATATGTTTGATCAAATCCGAGTATTTCTGAACCACACATAGGCAGCAATGTCATTGCACCTTTCAAGGCCCAGAAAGGTAGTAAAAACAACGTTAAAATAGTCCATATGACTACAGTGGTTCAACCTTAATGTTAAAAATACTTTTTGTGTGGAAAAACAAAAATAATGACTTTTTTTTAATGACTTCTCTTCTCTGGCATTCTCCTATGCTGTTGATATGCTTTTTGCACACAAAAGTATTCTTGTTGCTTCATAACATTAAGGTTGAACCACTGTAGTCAAGTCTGACATGTTTGGAACGACATGAGGGTGAGGACTTAATGACAAAAAATTAATTTTTGGGTGAACTACCCCTTTAAGTGTGAAAGATTTGCTTGCAGACTTTGTTCTTTCATGTGTTTTGGAGGAGGCGTGGCTTTGGAGAGCACTCTTAAGGGAGGGTGGGATGCTTTTAGCTCTCCAAAATTGCCTACCCTACCTTTAAGTTTTCATTTAATATTTATGTTTAGCTTTATTTCAGTTTAACTAAAATGCTTTAATAGTTACAATTTTAGTTAACAGCAACACCACTGGTGTACACCAAAAATATATGTCCAGTCTTTTCCTTTGTAGGGGACAGGAAAGGAACACACTTCAGCACGCAGGACCTGAAATCAATGGGCCACTGCTTTTGTGACACACTGCTTGACTTTTGTGACCCCGACCCAGCCAAGGTGGCCAAGGAGGCTTTACTTCTCTTTGATACAGTTTTAATCGGCTTTGAAACAATTGATTGACAAATGCATTTAATACATTTTAAACAGACTACACACTGTCTGGAGGAGTTAGAGGTGTTATTGAGACAAGAGGTCAGACGGAAGCTGGGACGAGAAGTGGACTCTTTAGAGGATCTATCTGACATCGACATTGAGTCCAGGTAAAAGTAAAGTCAAATAAAAGCTATTTAAAATAAATTCCACTAAAAATTTGATAGGGTTTGTTCTGACATACAGTGTTCAATTATTTCACAATCATGATATTCTGTGCAGCACAAGTGGATCAAACAGTACCGAATCGGATGGACTTCCTGTTCATCTTCTGAATGCCACAAACAAGGTGCAGTATTTTGCATACCCTCTCAGTGACATCCTCAAGACGATTTTTCTTCATTTTGCTTATTATTCTGTGGTTTGTATAACAGAGCAAGAAGAAACACCTAAGAAGCCGTAAAGAAAGAAACAGACTCCGGCAAGAACGAGTACGGAGTGCAGGACCCAAAATTATTCACAGGAACATCAAACATTTGGTGGGTCTTACTAAATATCCATTTTTAAAGGTTATTCCTAATTTATCACGATCTAAAATCTGCAAAATACACCAAAAATGTTAAGGTACAAGCATCTTATTTAGGGATGAAATCAGTGGCCGTTAAGTGAACTGCAGCCAGCAAATTACTGCTCGTGCTCGCACTTGTGCACAAGAGACTGAGTGTGATTCAATACCTCTATATACTCATGTCAAAGTTCTTTTTCATTCTTTGCTTTGTAAAAAGAAGCTGGAAATACCTTTGCAGCGATATACTGTTAGCGAACATACCGATGCCATCCACGCTGCTGAGAACGACGTTTAGATCAATATGTTCATATGTGCTGCGCACTTTCCTCTCAATAACAAATAAACACAACCAAAATGACAGTGGTGAGAAAACAGCACAGAACAAAGCATCTGTTAATAGTGATGTTGATATATTTGGTCTCGTTTTCAAGTTATAAGCTGTACACAATAAAAAAAGCAATTAATGCATGAAAATATTTACATATAGGCCCTTTAAATAAAAACATGCATGCATTTAAATAAATAAGACATGTATTTGATAGGTTTGAAAGTTTTATTGGTTTAAATTTGATTTAAAATGTGTTTAAAAGGAAGTATACCATTTCATTTAGAAGCGTAATCATTAAAGCGATATGCCTTTCTGAAGGATCCTGTGCCCTCAAATGAAGATGCAGTCAAAGTGAGAATCCAAGAGAAAACTATGGGCTTCATGAAGGACACTAAGAAGCAAAAAGTAATGAATCCACATTCTTTGTGCGAGTATGGTCCAAAATGATTAGCAAAAACACAAAAATGGGTGAAATATGAAATAAATCTGATTTAAATTTGAAAAAAGTTTTATTCTCTGTGCTGTGTAGGTGCCAAGTTCAGTCAGGACGAATCAGACAGTGAGGTCTTGGATCCCTCATCCCACCACTTGCATAGGTGTAGTAGATAATGTTGCAGATCTTTGGGGGAACAGACCAGATAAGGTAACTGATCTGAATAGATATTTTAGATAATTTATATTATCGGGCACTGAAGATGAAATAATTTCAGATATGGCAGAATACACGGCACAATAAACAAAAAGAAACCCTGTTTATTCCAGATTGCGCCTGCCACCATTTTGCACAATGGTTATTCTTCTTGTCAACACTCTGTCTCAGGTAGATATGCTTAAATATATTAAAATCATTCCGATTTTCTTTTCCATCAAGAGAATTGCATAAAGTCAATGAAAATGTCGTGTTTTTCAGTTGATCCTGGGCACAAAACGTATCAGCACACTACCTCATCTGCCCCCCAGTGGCAACTGCAACGGCAGACCCTCTTAGTTCCTGGAGATCATAAAAGTTGTCCATCTGTTCCAGCCTCCAGAGAAAGAACCCTGACTATACCAGTCCGACCGTATACAATGACCTTCTACCCCGATTTCAGATCCCAACCAGAAATGAAAGGTATGTCTTTTTTTATTTCTTACAGGCAGATTTTCACCAGCATTTTGACCACACTGATGACCTATTTATTATTTTTCTTTCTCACAGGAAGATCCCATATTTCAGACATTATGCAGAGGAGGTAAGTAGGCTAACTACATCACATGACAGCAAATCAAAAAAATTTCAAGTGTGTAATATATATATATATATATATATATATATATATATATATATATATACACACACATATATATATATTATTGACATATATTTTTTTGTGTAAACAGAATTATACAATACAAATAAAATATGTAAATAATATATTAAGTAATTATGCATGCATATCATTTTATATAATTCATAAATATTTTACATAAATTATGTACGTATTATACTTATACAAACATTATTTTAATAAATAATTCAAACATTTATATATATATTATTTTATGAGTGTGAATAAGTGTTATATATTATTTATAAAATAAAATAATGTATGAATTATTATTGTAGATTTAAATATATAAACTGTCTTGAAACACCAAAATAATACAATAAATAAATAATAAAGGACTTTTCCCCACAGTCAACAGAAACTCAGGCAGGAAAGAAAAATGCAAGTGACCCATATCCCCGTCAAACACTTAATGCCACTAGACAACATGGGAACACTGAGGATCAGTCATAAGACAGATGGACGAGGTAAACTTTATTTCTTTAAAAATTAGGATACATTTGCACAAACTTAGCTAAAATTGTTGTGCAATGCACTATTTGAAATTTAATATCAGATTTAAATAAAGCCTCTAAATGTTTTTGCCACTGTATTATGATACCTGCAACCTGATTCATTTTGGTGAAACCTGGTCTTCTATCACTAGATACAGAGCAGTCCAAGAGGGCTGCTGACCAAATGAGTAAACAAGATGGCTTCCTCCCTGACCTGCACAGGTCTAACTTATTATTTTTCTGGAGTTTTTTTTGCTTGACACCCATCACGTGATCAGCCGTTCTTACCGCTGTCATTGTGTGTTCCTCTGTAGCCATGCTCAACTGTTTGGGAACCAGGATGCGATCAGAAGTCTGAGATTAGGGAGACTTACTAAAGGAAGAAAAACTCAGGTTTTTGGTAGATTCGCTGCTTCTACTGAAAGCATGAGCAGTGAGGAGAGGTATGTCTCAAAAAGAACATTTTCACGTTTTGTTCAATCGCAGTAAGTTAACAGCTGATTTCCTTGACAAGGTTCCATCTACAGTTGCCTCAAGAGTCCATGCAAATGGAGGACGAATCCACAGATGTTCTTCCTCAAACATCTCACACGCAGCAGTCTCAGGAAAAGCAGGTCAAGCCAGACAAAAGCACATAAAGATGACGAGATGTTGAGCACATTGTTCTTGTGAAGCCAAGTGCCTGAAAACAGAAATGTGACTTTTCTTTGCAATCATTTGTCATTCACCATTTCAGTTCAGTGCGGTCTATCATTTCTATACATTTAATAAAAGGGACATTAATACTGAAAAACAAAGACTGTTTTCCCTTTTTTAGCCATTTTCTTAAAGAAATGTGATAAGCATGATTTGTTCTTTTCTTTTTTTGAAGTGATTTCTAATGAAATGTGTGGAAATGATTTTTAAAATTTTTAATTTTGTTAAATTCAGCATCAATAAATGATGGTTTATAACACTTTGTCTCGAAAAGTCTGTAACATTTTTTTTTTTTTTACCCACATACAAAATGAAATACAAGGCAAGATTTGTTTGCATAAAAAAAAGGCACCAAGACATCTGCAGTAACAATCCAGCACAATAACTGACATGTGTCCTCTCGTGGTTACCACTGCCATCTTTCTAGTCTTTTTTTGTGACCACAGAGAATATTTAACACAGTTCATCAGTGCAGGCGTCTCATCACATTCTTAATTCCTGAATCCCATCAAATTGTCGCAAATGGAAGTGACTTTCAGTGTGTCGGACCATTGCACGCAAGGCAACATATCCAAAAAGAGTCTGAAAAAAAAAAAAAAAAAAAAACAGTATTCAAAAACGAAAAAACAAATCAGTTCCTTTTGAACATATTTAAAGGATTATCACCTCATATAAATACACAAATATATATATATACAGATTTTTACCTCAGCAAAAATAAATAAGGCCAGTATTATATGAACTCCTCTCTCCAGAGGCTGAATGAGAACAGCCTCATTGAAAAGCTGGAAAAGAATCAGAGGGAACTGGAGTAGAAGAGTCAGGAGCCAAAATCCAGCCAATTCTGGAACCTATTTAAAAGTAAAGGATGTGTTATGTGATCATGTATATTATATATTATATTATACTTATATTGACCTTTTCTTGCAGATTTCCAACATTGCCCAGGTAGAGTCTGATGGCCTCAATCAGGGTCATTAAAATAAGAATTGTGATCAGGATGAACTTGTAATAGTCTGCAAGCGCTGGGTACTAGATGAAAAGCATAATTATTACATTAATATATATTTATGATGTTAATATCATACATTAATATGATTAAACAGCAATAGCCAGTCAATGATGCCAGACTAAACTGTTAAAAATCATAAGGTAGAGGAGAATCACCTTTAGTTGTAGCATCACAACCTCACTGATCCACCAGAAAGGAAAGAACCACATGTTAAAGTAAAGCGACATCTGAAGAGGGAGATTCGATACTACATCCTTATCTGCCGAATAAAAGTGCAAAATTACAGCACAATAAATAATAGTAAAACCAAGCGACCTGCCAACCCAGACCCAATATTTCTGTGAATTAAGTATTTTTGGGAATCATAAGTTAGCTGACTCGGAACCCGTCTACAATGCGACTCTTTTTCTTGAATCAGTTCGTTCATCTAGAATCTTTTGTTGTTGTTGTTGCATGTTTTAATTAAATGAGATAGCCTTATTAAATAATGCTTCAAAATAAATGGAGTCGTAAAATATTTCAATTGCGTTTAAATTTTAAAATAAAGATATTAAATTAACGTATTTTTAGGTTCTCTGTTTGATGAGTCAATAGTGCGTTTTTGATTCGAGAACCGCTCGATTCGGATGATTCGAATCGGTTTTGTGAGCAGGTTCAATGGAATCATTAAAAAGATCCGACTGAAAAGAACGGTTCAGGTAGGCAGCTTGTATGTTTGAGACACTTCCAAGGTTAGCAACACCGTTGAACAGTGCTATAAAGTGTTATTATAACAGCAAATCAGGTCATTAGAATGTATACCATCAGGAGCTACATTACGAAACACATAAGCTCGGCTAACCAGATGAATTAGCCCAGCAGCTAGCAGCTCAACAAAATAGTCACCGTTTCGACAACTCAGTCACACTTACACTGGCTTAGAAAATTAGCATGTTCATCGGGAGAGGGTTGTGTTCGGCTTTGGTCCACAAATACGGTTCTGGAAAAATCCCCAAGCCGACGCCGTATGGGTTCAGGCAGGTCCATGTTGAGACGCGAGTCCGTAGCAACGAAGGCGGATCTCGTGCGGTCGCGACGGTCCAGCTGTGACGGGGCTGTGCTTTCACTCTCACACACACTGCCCAGGTGCACTTATATTGAATTAACCCACAGTGGAAAGTAAATAGGGGGTTTGAGGGATACATTAGGTATAAACAAGTAATATTATCTATGTATGCAATTTAAAATAAGTAAAAGGAAGCCTTTTTCCGCTCCACTTAAAAACATGCCACGGTAAATCGTAGTTACAACTTAAAAAATACAGGGAGTGCAGAATTATTAGGCAAGTTGTATTTTTGAGGATTCATTTTATTATTGAACAACAACCATGTTCTCAATGAACACAAAAAACTCATTAATATCAAAGCTGAATATTTTTGGAAGTTTTAGTTTTAGCTATTTTAGGGGGATATCTGTGTGTGCAGGTGACTATTACTGTGCATAATTATTAGGCACCTTAACAAAAAACAAATTTATACCCATTTCAATTATTTATTTTTACCAGTGAAACTATTGGTTAACATCTCAACATTCACAAATATACATTTCTGACATTCAAAAACCAAACAAACGTACTTGGACGTGTGTGATGGAGCATTGTCCTGCATGAAAATCATGTTTTTCTTGAAGGATGTAGACTTCTTCCTGTACCACTGCTTGAAGAAGGTGTCTTCCAGAAACTGGCAGTAGGACTGGGAGTTGAGCTTGACTCCATCCTCAACCCGAAAAGGCCCCACAAGCTCATCTTTGATGATACCAGCCCAAACCAGTACTCCACCTCCACCTTGCTGGCGTCTGAGTCGGACTGGAGCTCTCTGCCCTTTACCAATCCAGCCACGGGCCCATCAAGACTCACTCTCATTTCATCAGTCCATAAAACCTTAGAAAAATCAGTCTTGAGATATTTCTTGAGATAGGCCCAGTCTTGACGTTTCAGCTTGTGTGTCTTGTTCAGTGGTGGTCGACTTTCTGCCTTTCTTACCTTGGCTATGTCTCTGAGTATTGCACACCTTGTGCTTTTGGGCACTCCAGTGATGTTGCAGCTCTGAAATATGGCCAAACTGGTGGCAAGTGGCATCTTGGCAGCTGCACGCTTGACTTTTCTCAGTTCACGGGCAGTTATTTTGCGCCTTGGTTTTTCCACACGCTTCTTGCGACCCTGTTGACTATTTTGAATGAAACGCTTGATTGTTCGATGATCACGCTTCAGAAGCTTGGCTATTTTAAGACTTCTGCATCCCTCTGCAATATCTCTCACTATTTTTGACTTTTCTGAGCCTGTCAAGTCCTTCTTTTGACCCATTTTGCCAAAGGAAAGGAAGTTGCCTAATAATTATGCACACCTGATATAAGGTGTTGATGTCATTAGACCACACCCCTTCTCATTACAGAGATGCACATCACCTAATATGCTTAATTGGTAGTAGGCTTTCCAGCCTATACAGCTTGGAGTAAGACAACATGCATAACGAGGATGACGTGGTCAAAATACTCATTTGCCTAATAATTCTGCACTCCCTGTAGACATTATGACACAAGTAATTTTTCCTAAATGAAAAGTCGAAATTATTACTTTAAAAGTCAGTTGTGACATAAGAGTCGAAATTATGACATCCGTAGTCATAATAAGACATACAAAGTCATAAGATTGAATACGAAAAATGAGATCGCCTACACAGTTAAAATTATGAATTTTTTTAGTCATTATTATGACTTTTTGTCTACGTTTTGTCATATTTTGATTTAGTTTTTGTAATTATTGACTTTTATGTTTTGTTTTTCACTTTGTCAAAAGGTCATGATAAAAAAAAAATATTTTATCCAATGTACTAAATATGAAAGATGCCAGGTTTTTTCACGTTATGAATACGTTTTCAAAACGTTGCAGAAACGTAGTTAGGACGTTTTTAATCGCATCAACATAGAAAGTACTTCACCTGCTATTACATTGGTTCTACCATTGTTTTTGGAGTCATTAAAATAGGAATTCATATATATATCATAAAATAACTTTATTTTTTGAATACATTTAAATTGCATTATTTACAGCTATTGCTCTAGTTCCAAGCGATGAAAATCATTCAAAATCAGTCTCTCGTGTAACGCCAGCATTACAGGGTTTGAATGTGCAATGAATTCACAAGACAGTTTCCATAGACGTCAAGGTCTCCGAGCGCTCTACTGTGTCATAAAAGCGTAGACAGGCCTTGTACTGCAGGAGTTTCTCGGACAGGCGACTGTGTCCCACCCCGCTACTCAGCTCCACGCTCAGATCTGTGTACCTGCCCAAAAACCATGTTAAGATTCAGCTGTCAATCCTGTAAACACTCAAATATTTCATTAAAACGTCATATTCAAAGCTTGAACCGTACCTTTGAGAAATTCTCCAAAACACCAATGTGTTTATGGTCATTAATATGGCCAGCGTAAAGAAAAACCTCTCCATATTGCCACTGCCAAGGTTATTAGGATAGAAGTTTCCTGTAATTATATTATACACAATCATATTAAATGCGAGTTCATGCTCCAAGACGTCACATATACTTTGCACCACAATAGCAAGATCAATATTTTCAAGAGAGATGTATGTTTACCTCCTGACACAAAATAAAGGAAGTGAATGAGGAAAGCTCCAAGAAAGCAGCCACCTCCGTATGACAGGGTTAGGAAATGCAAGGAGACGCCTCTAAGGTTGCTGGGAGTTAGACAGAAGGATATAAGAGAGCCTAAGTAGAGGAAAAAGGAGAGATGGGAGATTTGTGTGAATTTTTCGACGTTCCTGACTAATTCTTGGAAGTGAATTAATGAGAAGTGTTGAGGATATTGTACATTGAAAAAAAAATGTTGCAAGTATATTTTACAAATAATTACAAAGAAATGGCAAACAACACATTGAATTGAACATGTGTATTTTTTTTGTAAAACAAACTCAAATAATCTTTGTTTTATTTACAACTTTGAATGATTTTTTTTAACAGTGACGCTGTTTTATTAAACAAAAATATCCGATTTAATTTGACACCCTGTTTAAAGGCACAATATGTATTTTTTTCGTCCACTAGAGGTCGCCTATTCAAAACAAAGGTGTATCTTGATGACACAGAGAGTGAGTGCAGAATCATGGGAGATGTCGTCTTCAATGATTATTTTTCTGTCTGTAAATGTGTCCAAACAGTTGTTCCCTTGTCTAATAAAACATATACTATGTTAAAGCGTCTTTGGTGTTTCCATGGTTTCTATAAAATAAAACCGGAAAAAGGGTAACGCAGGTATGATGTCATTGATAGGCGACGCATGGGCCGTGTCCTGGTCACGTGTACACGTGTTTTGAAGATTAACCAAAGTCTTATGAGTTTGGAACAACATGAGGGTGAGTAAATGTTGACATATTTTTCATATTTAGGTGAACTAACCCTTTAACATTATGACTACTGTATATATTTTAGAGAGTGTATTGAGAATATTTACACGCTGGTGTCACGAATGCCTCTGCCACTCCTAGTAAAATATACTGGGGAGTAAGCTGGAAACAGGTCATAGAGGACACTTGCAGGACCTTTCCCGATAGTGTCTGCTCCGCTTGTGGATAATCCTTCCTGTGGATTTCTGAGATCCCTGCCAGTAGTGCTGAGAGAGCTGCACAAGCATGACCCATAGCTGTAAGAACATGAAATATAAAGTCAATGAATGAAACACAGCGCACACAGGAGACACTCTCAAACCAAGAAGCTTCTTGTTGGGCAACCTGACGAATGCGCTTTATCAACTTGAACACACAGCGAAATCCTTCAGCCTCACCAGAACGCGTGGATTACTATTGAAATGACTGCATTTTGTCAGAGAAAATTTGCAGAACATATATAATATGTTAATATATTATAAATATATATAAAAAAAAAAAAATATATATATATATATATATATATATATATATTTAGAGTAAAGGTGCGCTAGGTAATTTATCAATATACTAATTTCATTTATTTATTATTTCTTTGAGTGTAAAACATGTATTTTATATATATTTTTCATGTTGCCTCCAGACCTTAAGGTGTCAGCATAAAGTTCAAGGCCACTGTTGTATCAACAACAGAAAACATAACGTTAAACGTGCTCCTTTAAATTCGGCATGAAATTGAAGTTGCGATAGTATTTTCTTCCTAATTGTGATGTATGGATATGGGGTAGTCGTGGCCTAGTGGTGAGGGAGTCGGGCTTGTAATCTGAAGGTTGCCAGTTCGATTCCCACGCCGGCAGGAATTGAAAGTGGGGATTGTGAATAAACAGCACTCTCTCCACCTTCGATAACATGACTAAAAGTGACTTTGAGCAAGGCACCTAACCCTAATTGCTCCCCTTGTAAGTCGCTTTGGATAAAAACGTCTGCTAAATGATGGAAAAAAAAATGAATGTCTGAGTGAAAGGGCAGGGCGGGACTTGATTTTGTTTATTGGGAATTGATTGGATGGTTGTGATTTGCTATTGGTCAATCTCATGTGAGTGACAGGTTGTCCCACCCTCAAACCTAAACATCTCATCCGAGAAGAGAAGAGATGTCGCTGCAAGAGGGAGGGGAAGTTATTTTGATTAAAGATCATGAGGGCACATAAATTAAAAAAAATAATTATATGCATAGCAATATTCCATTAAAATAAGTTGACTTAGCAAATCATTAACTCTAGTTAGCAGAGGCCCCACATCAAAAAAAGTCTGCCCGTATTTTGATAAGTTTTTTAATACTCTTTTGGATAGAAATCGTCTTAACCATGCAGTATTGAGTCATTCACATTTGACATTTGCAAGTAAACTATCCTAATCAGAGAGAGACTGATTAGATCAAAACAGTGATCTGAAATCGCTAGTTCTTATTCTAAACAGTTGATAGAAAACACATAACTGCTGAGTTCTCCGAGAAAATGATTCTCAGGTCGGTAGACAGTAGTCTTCATTGACACATGAGGATTTATCTTGGGCACAGTGGTATTTTACTGTAAAAAGGTCTAGCGACGGCCCTGGTATAGTTAGGATGCTCACTTATAAATGTGGCTGGCGAGGGCAGTATTTTCTTTGGAGACTGGTAGCAGGTGTGCACGAGCTCCAGCAGTGGTGCTAAGATCAACACCGGCAGAATACTGATGACCTTCATCACGGCAACTGGCAGGAGAAAGCCGTTGAGTTTTAAGTTGGAATGCATGGTCTGCAGATAATAGCCTGATGGAATCTGTTAAAAGAATTGCAATAGAGCTCATTTCTGAAGCAATGGCATGTATACAGCGAAGCTGGTTTTAGTACACACTCACCTGGGTGATGCAAGCTCGATACAAAAGCTGAAGTCCAAAGAGAGGGAAAAGTTTGACTAGGATCTTGACGTTTTCCACACTGGTCTCACTGTAAGAACCCCCGTTGTTTTCCTTGGCACGGTCTAGCCAGTTGGCAACATCTCCGCTCAAATGGCGGTAATGGAGACAGCGCATTTTCAGAGAATTCAGGAACACCCCGAGAGTAGTTAGCAAGGAGCTGCCTGTTATGCCACAGAACAAAACTTCAAGTTATTAAGGAACAAGAATCAGAGCACATAATCAGTCACAAGCAACACCAGATTAATAAATTAAATAATTTTCTTTATATTAAAAAAATGTTTAACATGACCGTTTGGGATTAAGAAGCTTTTGAAAGAAATTAAAGGGATAGTTCACCGAAAAATTTAAATTCTGTCAACATTTACTCTCTGCATACATTTCTTTCTCCTGCTGAACACAAAAGATATTTTGAAGAATGTCGCTTGTGGCAAACAGTGGATGGACCATTGACTTCCGTAGTATAGAATCAAATAATAGAATGGGGCCCATCAACTTTTTGGTTACTGACATTCTTCAAAATATTCTGTGTTAAACAGAAGAAAGAACTTCCGGTTTGGAACAATTTGAGGGTGCGTAAACGATGACAGAATTTTCATTTTTGCGTGAACTATCCCTTTAATACTTTTTTTTAAAGGGTTAGTTCACCCAAAAATAAAAATTCTGTCATTAATTATCCATAAGACTTTCATTCATCTTCAGAACACAAATTAAAATATTTTTGATGAAATCCGAGAGGTGTATGACTTGTCCATAGACAAAGATATAATCAACACTTTCAAGGTCCAAAAAGGTTGTAAAGACATCGTCTTAATTTTATGAAGCGATGAGAATGGTTTTTGTGTGCAAAATTGAAATAAACAAAAAAAAGATGACTTTGTTCAACAATAACTTCTCTTGACAGTAAAAACAATGTCACAAAAGATTTCTATTTCAAATAAAGGCTGATCTTTTGAACTTTCAATTCATCAAAGAATCCTGAACAAAAAATGTATCAGTTTCCACAAAAATATAAAGCAGTTTTCAACAATGATAATAATAAGAAATGTTTTAAGAAAGGATTTCTGAAGGATCATGTGACCCTGAAAACTAGAGTAATGATGCTGAAAATTCAGCTTTGCATCACAGGAATCACATTTTAAAGTATATTCAAGGAGAAAAGAGTTATTTAAAATGGTAATATTTTTCAATCAAAAATCTCACCAACCCAATTACTATTAAACAGCAGTGCATATGTATTATGGATGACATTGCTAATACCTTTTTTTGGACGGAAGGTGAGCTTGTTGCGCACCATGTGTATGGCGATGAGGGCAAGGAGAACAGAGGTGAACGGGATGAGAAAACACAGGTTTTTGGCAACTGACTGCTGAATGTAGGCAATCCCCAAAAACACAACTGTTGAATTCAGGTTGACCAGCCAGTAAAACCTGTGGATGGTAGACAGCTGTGGCATTTGAATCTATTGTACAATTCGTCTTGCAGGTGCTCTCGGTAATTTCTTCCTCATTTAAAAGCTTTCTCACATAAATACATAGTACTTTTTAAAAGTATTATTAAATACTTCAATCAGTAGCCTAATGAAAGTTTTGTTTTGTTTTACATAATGGGGGTCGACTAATGGAGGCCGGCATTTTGAGATCAAACAACCAGCTGCATGATGAACTGTTTTTATAGACCTTTTGCTTATGAAATGAATGAATCATGGTGAATGAATTGAGCACATTTCTACAATGTCATCAACCGTAAACCTTTTTCGACTAGGTGTCAGTATAAGTACAACACGACTGTCCTATCTCCAAGCGCAACATAAAGAAATTAGTAAGAGCACCGTTCTGAATTGACATAAACAGCAAATTCTGTGTCCAGATTATATAATAATGTAAATTTAATATCTTACCAGTTGAAGAAGGACAAAAGCTGGTGTTGATCACAACCTTGAAGGTAATAAGCTGCCATTGGGCAGAGGATGGCACGGATGCCACCAATGCCAAGGGCCACAGCGACAAGCCCCGTGTAGAAGAGTATGTGTTGCTCGTGAGGCTCAAGTTGATGCACAATATTATTTGTGTTTATGTAGAAATCCTCAAAAGGGAAAGCAACGACAGGAAGCAATGCGGTTCCTATAAAAAGGACCAACAACACACTCTTTGAAAAAAATAAAGTTCTGTACATGGGTTCTTGACTCAATTCTAAAAAACTCTAAAGGTAAAAGTTCTATAAAGGGACTTTTTTTACATGTTTAATGGATTATTTCAATTTATTCTAGTGATAAAGTATGCGTACAAGCTGTTTAATTCATAAATGTTTAAAAAAAAATGAATTAAAACTAAATACCATAAAATGACCCCATGAAAGGAAACTCTAAATGACAGAACCTTTGAAGGTTCTATACAGGAAGTCAGTTATCCACTTTTCATGGACAGTTATTGACATCACTTGCTAAACCAGGACCAAACTAGCCTAAACCAGTTTGTACCTGAATGGAAATGGGCTAAGTTGGTTACTCAAGCATGATTTGTTTAGCAATTAAGGGTGTAGTCCCGAATCGTACGGTGCGGGCGTTAAGGTTCGGTTCGGTTAATGCAGTAACACGACGAATACAGTCAGTATTCCGATCCAGAAGGGGGCGCGCGTGGTAATGCAACACTGTTTGAAACGAGTAAAAAGCGCTGAAGAAGAGACAGCCGAACGGTATGTTTACAAAATCTCCCAGCTCGTGTTTCAACTGCGGAAAAGTATCAGTAAAACAGCTAGAGAATACTGTTACCTCAGGCATGTATCGACAGCATATTTGTTGACTATAGAAATTAAGTACAGAGGAGCTATATGTGCTCAATATTAGCTTATATGTTCGTTATATTTATTTAATGTATGTTTAAATAAATGTCTCATGAAAACAAGTTATGACAGCTGCTGTGTAAATGATGTTATTCAAAAATAAACTTTATAATTAGATTTAGATTTTAAAACTATCCTATATATGCGTATATAGGATAATTTACAACATTAGATAAGATTTTTTATCCTGAAGAAAATTAAATATAATTATATATAATTAAAATGAATTGTATAGTTTTATGTTTAGTTTTTTCCCCCCTGCTGTACCGAACCTTGACTTCAATACCAAGCTATATATTGAACTGTCATGTTCGTGTACACCCTAAAAATGGCTATACAAAGACAGAATACTTAGCTCTCAATGCCATTCAAGTGCAACTCCAAATAAATTTGGCCAATTAGGCAAAATCATGAACAAAGCAAGTGGCTTTGAGTACAAGATGCGTTAGATGGTAAAGGATATGCATAGATATACCGTAGGTTTCACTGCAATGGCAGCCACTAACCGAGGAAATGTAGGAGTGCACAAAAACAGAGAACTGTCGTCCTTCCCAAACACGTCTCGGCAAACCATCCCACAAGAACAGGTGTAAGTATGCTGGCTCCCACAAAGCATGTGTTCACCATGGCCGCTTGGTAGCTGCTGTATCCCAGCTTGATGGTGCAGAAAAGGATCATATTGCAAACAATCCCAAAGAAGGTGAACCTCTCAAAAAGCTCCACGAAAAGTACACAAACAATCACCTGGAGCTTCTTGCGTGCCTTGCGTGGCTTGTTGACCGTCCCACTGGGATATTGAGAAGTGCAGATCCCATAATGGAGGTGTCCACCGTGTCTATCAAAGGCATCTACGGGTGGCATGCTGCTTCTAGAGATCTTCCTGTGGAAGTGATGTTAAGACAATGCTGGTGCACCGTCACCATTACTAGAGAGCAAGACAGGCATTTCCTCACAAACTTGTGAAATCTTGTGGATGCCTAACAGAGCCTTAGTAGCAACCCTGCCAAGGGCTCACGTTGTGACTCCTGCCTGAGGTTTCTGGGTAATGCTTCTCCTCACTAATGTATTAAACTTCTCAGTACTTTGTGCTTGATCGGTCTCCGGTCGATTCTCATTAAGATGGCTGAAGTGCTGATGATGAAAGTGATTTCGGAGATGTGAGACATACTTTTATAATGAGCATCTTTAGAGAATCAGGGACGAACATGCCTACATGGTTTCCATGTAGACAAAAACAAGTTTTGAATACATTGAAATGACCCTCAAATATATTCTTTTATCTTGCAGTTTTACAAGGACTTGAAGAGTTATTTTATCAGGTAAGACTGAGCTTTAAAGATTCTCAGGTGTTTGTTGAATGTAGTGTAAGACCGGCTGACCCTGGGAGCCCTGTGGAGTCGGGCCTGTATTTTTTATGCTTGTTTATTTATTTAAATGGTGTGAAGTTGAAGAACCTAATGATACGTCTCTCAAATTCATTTCACAAGCATGTGTCAACGTGGTGCTAGAAAATTTAAGATAATTAAACTTTTAAAGACGCAAGGTGCCGCCAGTATATCACACCCCACTGTGAAAGGTGGCCTGGAGACAGTTACACGTGAAAGTTAGTCACGCGTGAAATACGAAATCCCATCCTGCTGTCTGTCTGTTGAAGTAAGATAGGGAGTGTATTGTTGTTCTTGTTGTTTTATATTAGATTGATTATTTTCTCATTTTTGACTTTGAATTGGTCAATTTGAATCAAAAGAGAAACTATTTATTTATTTATTCTAGTTTGATGTTGAATTTGTCAATCTGAATCAAAAGAGAAAATGTTTATTGTAGTTTTCATGTTGAATTTGTCAATTTGAATCAAAAGAGAAAATATTTATTGTAGTTTTGATGTTGAATTTGTCAATTTGAATCAAAACAGAAAATATATATTGCAGTTTTGATGTTGAATTTGTCCATTTGAATCAAAAGAAAAAATATTTATTGTAGTTTTGATGTTAAATTTGTCAATTTGAATCAAGAGAAAATATTTATTTATTTATTGATCTATTACAGTTCGATATTGAATATGTCAATTTGAATCAAAAGAGAAAATAATCAATATAATTAATAAATAATATTTATTTATTATTTACTTATGTTAAATTGGTTAAATTGGATAAAAAGTAAATAAAGTAAATCAAATATATAATAAATATTTATTTATTTATTTATTGATCTATTTATTCAGTTTAACATTAATGTGATCATCTGAACGATTAAAGATAATAAATATATAAATAATAATATTTTTAATATAAACACACAACAATATATATATATAATATATATATATATATATATAATCTTTATGTTCTCTTATTTAATTGATTCATGTCTCTTTGAATCTGTCGTCTTTGGCTCATGGCAGTGTAGCATCACATACACTGTTCTGGTTGGCTACGGTGTGCTGGGCTTGAATATTTCTGCCTGAGCTCACCAATTATATGAGTGGAGAAAAGACCACACTGGTGGCGCTGACTGGGCGTGAATGGGACTCAAAGCTAGCAGAGCTGTGCTGAAAAGAGAAAGGAAACCGGTAAGCAGAGAGAATACAGACTCTGTGTGGTGCATCGGTGAATGCGGCCACAGTTTGGTTGCCATGGATCCAACCCTGAGTTTTGTGATTGACCGTATACATATAAACAACAACAAAGTAAAAACTTTTGGAAAGACTTTTTTCTGTTCAAATACTTTATTATTACTTTTTATGACATTATTTTTTTACTTTTTGTTAAACATGCACAACCAAATTATATGGTCATAAATATGCAGAATATATCATGGAGGCATTTTTACTGTTTTAACTTGTTTATATAAATAAAGTCTTCAGTATATCTGAGCTTTATTTTGTAATACGGGAATTATTCCTCTAGAGGGCACTATTTAAGTTGGCAAGACAATGCAAACAGATTACTGTGAGTTTGTGTAGGATTTAAAAAACTTGACTCTTTGATTTGTACATTTCATAGCTATAATGGATTGTGACTGGTACAAGCTTTAATGTTTGGTTAAGAAAATTACTCTCATATTTTATCATTATAGTGGCTTCTTATTTAAAGTGGCTTTATTTAAAGACATTTTACTTGGTATATATGTAGAAAAACTGTATGGAGAGCTGAGTGGTCTGTTTAATTTAGAGATAGTTTCCCATGTCATCTCTGGTGATTTTTAAAAATCTTTTGGATGTTTAAATGGAATAAAGTTCGGTAACTCTGGCTTACAAGATGCAAAGGATTCACTACAATCATTCAGATTGAATTAGATTTAAAAGACTGCTTTGCAAAACACTCGAGTGTCAAACGCTAAGACGTTGCTTGTTTTACTCTGACTTGTAGGTTACAGGTCAAACATTTTGAATCACTTCAGTCACACAACACTGCTTTAAAAGACATGCGTAAATTCCCTGCATTTGCTTTCACACACTCTCTCTCTCAAGAGCTTTTTTGCTTGTAAATACGTCTTAAACTAAAGAGTGGCTTTCCAATGCATCCTTGAAACTGCATGCATTTTTTCGCCTTTATTTCTATACATAAGGAAACCGAGATCACGTCTCTATGGTGGAATAGCAGTAAAAGGATGGAGGGCTCTAATTAGCTAGGTGGCTTTTGATTCGTGCCACAGAATGGCTGTTGCAAATGCACAGGGCAAGAAGATTAGGCGGTTTGCTAGGTGACGTACGCCCAGACACTTTTTTCGCCTACTGGAAGCCCGGTCATTGAAACTGAGGAGCATTGGGGTGTTAAGCTGCTGGGGTGCCAAAGGGACTGTTGTATAGGGTGACAATAGGGCTCCCTGGGCCCAGACAGAGGATGTGATAGGAGAGCTAATGCATCCTCTTGGAGAAGGGCAAGAGGAGAAATGAGGCAAGCCTATTTAACATATGCAGGGCTCAGTGCATACTGGGATTTATTTATCGGTATTTGTTCTTTCTGTTACCATTTATCGCATGTGCATTGTTCTGGTAATGTAAACGGAATAAAATAGCCTTCTTACTCTCTGACTGACCACTCTTCATTATTATTCATTTGGCGCAGCAACACCGCTACTCAATTCATTATTCACTATTGGGAACAGTGAATGAATAAACGAGTGAACGATTTTGGACACAGCAAAACATTGCGACAAATGTAGCTTGAGCAAATGATTTTACCAGCTGGAGTGAACTTTTCTGGAGAGAAACTTTTTTCACTGCATACGGAGTGAACTTTTCTGGAAACTTTGGAACTTTTCTGGAAAGTTCGCTTTGGTGAGCTGCTTCAAATTCCAGAAACGAACTCCAAACGAACTTCATTTGTCCTGAAATGACATGATTGAAATGACATTTTCCGTCCCCCAAGTTACTTTGCGCTCACATGCAAAATGTTTTGCATTCCCCCTAGAAACTTTGCGCTTGCGCATAAAATATTTTGTGTTCCCCCGAGAAACTTTGCTTTCGCTTACAAAATGTTTTGCGTTCCCCCGAGAAACTTTGCTTTTGCTCGCAAAATATTTTGTTTTCCCCCAAGAAACTATGCTTTCGCTTACAAAAGGTTTTGCGTTCCACCTAGAAACTTTGCATTTGCTCTCAAAATGTTTTGTGTTTCCCCAAGAAACTTTGCCACAAAATTCAGAATGCAAAGTTTCTGCAATGAACGCAAAAGTTTTACACAAAGTTTTCCGGTGAGATGCAAAACATTTGCGAGAGAACGCAAAAGCATTAATATATCATTTTTCCCTCCGTCTCGTATTTTTTTCATCATCATATCCCTTTAGAATGGATAAATGGTTTATAATAAATCATGGGTAATTTAATGAGACGGGTTTTTTTAGTAAAGCAACAACATTCAGCTTAACGAGTGAAGTCCAAATTCCACACGAATGATTCTTAAGAGCCGTTTTTTAGTGAATCAAAAATGTACAGCACCACGAGTCCAAAGAGCATATGCCGGTTCTTTTTAGATCAGCTGTGAAGTTACTTTAAGTTATTAAAATATGAACGTTTATTATTTTCTACTATTATATAGTGAGATTTTTAATGATTTGTTTTTCTTTTTCTATATATAGGCTATTTATTACCAACTCTGCTGTCCTCATTACCACAACATCTTTCACTTTTGTGAAATTGCATTGCTTTACTTGCATTTGTTTCAGACCAGGGATCTCACTAACCCTAAATCATCACCCATCCCTGACCGAGGGAGTTTGGGTTAGTTAGTGCGTATGCTGGGGCTGATTGTGAAGAGGAATGCCATTGAATTTGAACCTTTTTTTTCACGCGCAAGCCTCTTTTGTGTGTTAGCTGAAGAAATCCATTGTGCAGCTGGACACCCTGAGAAAGAGGGAGCTCCAAGCCGTTGTCTGCAGATGCCTCTGCTCAGCCTCGGGGTGCTGAATGGGGTGAATAGCGTCGGAAACAGCCATACCCAGGCAAAACAATACCCCTGGGCAGCTTTGAAGATTAAGAAATTAGGGATGGGGTGGCTGGGGCATAATTACAAATGCTGTTTCATTGTATTGGATATGCATATGGTTGGTTGTGAGCACTTTTGAGGTCTTTTGTTGGGAACGCATTATTTTGCTTAGTTTCGTGTGGTTTTCCCAATTTCTGTACAGTGTGTAAATGTATGACTATTCCAAAGCACTTCAGCGGGGATTGTTGAAATGCTCCAAATGTGCAACTCTCCTGATTTGCCGGTTTCTTTCCTCCAGTGCCAAATCAAAAGGAACACAACAACTGGCCTTTACCTCACCGTTCTCCTGTTGCTAGGAAACCCTCAAGCACCGCTTGAGTTCCTTTTCTTTTTAAGGTCTGCTCCACTCGCCACATTTTCCTTTAATTGAAGACAGCTTACATATGAGAGGAAAACAATTAGCGCTTTGAATACTTTGTTTGCTGTATGTCAGGGTCGTACTGCTCACCGCCTCGTCAGCCTGGTGGCTCTGTTGTGATATAAGAACAGAGTCAACATCTCATTTGAGCCGCTAAGTGCATTTAATTGAAGGACTTAAATGCTCACATCACATCTGTATGAGCTGTAGATGTAAACTTTCTCATTGCTGAACAACGCGCTTGTTTTTTCATTCAAATGGATTTGCAGGCTTTTAATGGATGTGTAGTGCTTTCTTCTGTAAAGTTGGCTGTCAAGTAACAAAGACTGGCAACTCAATGACCGAACTGATAGATTTTTGCCTCTGCTGCATTATTTTATTATAAATAAGGGTTCTTCAATAGTTCTTAATGGCAATTTTAAGTTCTGCACATATGATTTCTTTTCACTGTATCATGTGTTTGATGTCCATAAATCAGGAGAGAATTAATTAACACTACAGCAACAAAACAGATATGATGAAATATAAACTTGTGACTTTTCTGTCTAGCAGTCACACCAGTGGATTGGAATGAGTATAAGGAGTTAAAAACAGGTGAAATGGCACATGGCGCTATGATTGGCTATGATTGGCTGATTACCCTGTCATTGTGATTAAGCCTAACCCTAACCCTAACCCTAACCTAACCCTAACCCTAACCCTAACCGTAACCCTAACCCTAACCCTAACCTTACCCTAACCCTAACCTAACCTAACCTAACCTAACCTAACCCTAACCCTAAACCTAACCTAACCCTAACCCTAACCTAACCCTAACCCTAACCCTAACCTAACCCTAAGCCCAACCCTAACCTAACCTAACCTAACCCTAACCCTAAACCTAACCTAACCTAACCCTAACCCTAACCTAACCCTAACCCTAACCTAACCTAACCCTAACCCTAACCCTAACCCTAACCCTAAACCTAACCTAACCCTAACCCTAACCCTAACCCTAAACCTAACCTAACCTAACCCTAACCCTAACCTAACCCTAACCCTAACCTAACCCTAAGCCTAACCCTAACCTAACCTAACCTAACCTAACCCTAACCCTAAACCTAACCTAACCTAACCCTAACCTAACCTAACCTAACCCTAACCCTAACCCTAAACCTAACCTAACCTAACCCTAACCCTAACCTAACCCTAACCCTAACCCTAACCCTAACCTAACCCTAAGCCCAACCCTAACCTAACCTAACCTAACCCTAACCCTAACCCTAACCTAACCTAACCCTAACCCTAACCTAACCCTAACCCTAACCCTAACCCTAACCCTAACCTAACCCTAACCCTAACCCTAACCCTAACCCTAACCCTAAATAGGTCAAACTTTTTTAATTAAATAGACTGATTATAGAGTAAATGGGTCAATTAGTGTTTTTGTTGCGTCTGAATCAAAACTTGAAATTTCTGTGATCACGTGATCACACCTGTGGCATTTACTGAGGATTTATTGGCTAATGATCTGAAAAGAAAGTTGCAAAAAAAAACAGCTGATTTTTACTCTATTGTAGATGCAATATAAAAACTTTAAATAAAAATATGAATGTTTTAATAAATATTAAATAAAATAAATTGAATTATTATATAAAAATATATAAAATTATATATTTAAATAAATATTGTTTACATGTACAAAACTATTATTGGTTCTAAAAGTATTTATGTTTTAAATAGTTATATTTTATGTTTTCATATTGTATATAATATTTGTTCTAAAGTTGTATATTACATTTATATTGAAAAAAAATTGCATTAAGTATCTTACTTTACACATATTTTGATACCTGTGTCACAATAAGGTCCATGAAGAAGACGAGGAAGAGCTTTGAGAATAAATTGGCAAAGTAACTTTATTAAATAAAACACAAGAATCAGAGTAACAGTGTGTACAAAACACAAACAACATCAGACAATGAGTGGAGAGAACTGAACGTCTAAAATACGCAGGCAAATGAACTCAATACAACACAGGTGTGCTCTAATTAGTGACATAATGTGTAACTATGACAACTAATGATGGTGGGAACATGGGAAAAAAGACAAGCAAATTAAACATCCTTAATGAAAATGAAAGTGAAACAAAGGTGAAGCGTGGCAGTAACATCCCCCCTCCCCCTGGCACAGTAAATGAAAAATGTTCCAATTGAATTTCAGAAGAGTGGAGGAGCAGAGGTTCTCCATGGTGGAACACAAGACCACCACAGCAGAGGAGAAGAGACTGAAGATCCCAATGGCGGAATCGATGGTTGGAGGAGCCAGGGTGGAGTTAGCGATCCGACAGCCAAAGGTGGAGCCCGAGAACTGGAGACCCAAGCGCAGTCAAGGAGATGGCACCGTAGGTCCTGGAGGCCAGGGAAGAGCTATCAAGACAAGCATCCGAGGTGAAGCCAGAGCACTCGTGGAGGCGGATTTTAAGGCGAAGCTGGTGTGACCAAGGCAGAGCTGGGGTAGAGCGATCAATACAAGATCTTGCCCAAAAAATTGATACACCTCTTGATGGAAACAAATGTTTTGATGTTATTTCCATCAAAAGGTGCATAATTTTTTGACCAAGTTCTTTTATTGACAATGCAAGAGGTGAGCACTCTGTAAAGTCTACTCCAGCACATCCCAATTGAATTTAAGGATGAAAAGATGAATTTTGTTGATGAATTTTACATGTATATGTACTATACTTATATACTATAGTTATACTTTTATCTAGAATATATAGTATATATGTTATATATAACATATTTATTGCATGAACAACTTATAAAGGTACTCGTATGGCATAATCAGAGCTTAAAAAGCGTCAGACTGTAAAACCCTTTTTTACAACCTTATTTTTTTTAATGTAGGTAGATTAAATGGTTTAACAAATATAGACATTATGTATTTGTATTACAGTGCTGCCTTTTTTTTTTTTTTTTACATCTCTTTCTATTGCAATGGGTTCTGAACACCAGCAAAGCAGTGAAAATAAAGAGCGTGAAATAGAAACACCAAGTGAGAGCGAGCGAGTGACAGTGAAAGCCGTGATAGAGAGAGACAGATAAAAGCGAGGTAGGCATGGAGTCAAAGTGTCTACCTCAAGCATCGCCTTTCTTTCGTCCCCATATTGCTGAGATCCGAAGTGTGTGTGTGAGTGTGTATGTGTCGTCTGTCCCCCATCGGGAGGCTGAGACGTGAGTCTGGGTTTGGCTGTGCCACTGAAGTTCAGATAAAAGGCACTCACTGCTCCCTCTCCTCTTTTCTCTCACAGGGCTCCAGGAACCTGATGTCATTTGGAAGTACTTTGATTTAAACCCTCTGTTCGAGCCTGTGAAGGAGCGTTTTGTTCTGCTTCTGGTATGTAGAGAGCTCCACGCTGCAGTGGACACAACTCCGGACCTAGGGAAAATGAGTTTGGGAAATGGGGCTCACACTTGTACACACCGTCCTTGTTTTTATTCTGGTGCGCACAATGACAGTTAATCTTCATAAAGTGTGAATGGTAACCATGGGTCTGCAAACTGACAATGACTCTCCGGGATTTCCAATGCTGATGCTGCATCAAAACTCTGAAAGCATTGGTACTGGATTAGCACCCAAGCAATTTCCAAATTATTGTGGGAGATGGCAATGGCGGTTTTAGGGAAAACGCAGTCTGTGGTGGCGGACAGCTTAACGAATGCATCCAAAACATATCAGGCATTGTGGCCTTTGAAGAGTTTGGTACAACCCCCTATACAGAGTTTCCTAATCAGCAACTTTCCCAGCATTCAACCTCACTTTGGCCCAGTGACAAAACACTGTTGCCCTTCATATTCAACTTGCCATTACGCAAGTTACTCCATTAACATTCGGACTGACTCTACTTTTAGACAATGTAGGTGCCAGGAGAGTAAAAGACGCAGGTCAACATATCATTTGTGGTACTTGCCGTTTAGTGTATCATTGGTTGACTTCAGTTTCTCAGTGAAAACATTTACTTTTCAAAGTAAATCTTGCGCCAAATTTTTTTTTCAGGGTGGGTTTGGTGTGAGAAAAATGCTGTATATATAAGTCCTGTATGCTTTATAGAGAAGCTTTAGAGTCCTGTAGTTCATAAATTCAGCTAATTTAATCATTTCAATTATGATACATACATTATGATACAAAATTCTAATACATCCCAAAGAATATCAACCTTCTAATCAAATATATTGTGATGTAACTCCACTACTTAAGGCTGCAATATGGCACAGGATTAGATATATTTTGTGTCATTTTAAACAAGTAATTCATTAAAATATGTTACTGCGGCCATAGTTTGTTAATTTACCATGTAGCAAATTTTCTGTTACATATGTAAACCTATTTCTCCCTCAGAGTAAAACAATACAACATTTAATTGTGAGGTATTGTAAAATAGGAAATAAAGTCAGAACTAGGAGATGTAAAGTTGCAAATATGTGACCCTGGACCACAAAACCAGTCATTGTGTTTGTGTAAATTTTTTGAAATTGAGATTTATAAATAATCTGAAATCTGAATAAATAATCTTTCTATTGATGTATGGTTTGTTAGGATAGTACAATACAGCTATTTGAAAATCTGGAATCTGAGGGTGCAAAAAAAAACAAAAACAAATCTAAATATTGAGAAAATCGCCTTTAAAGTTGTCCAAATGAAGTCCTTAGCAACTTGATCTTTACTTAATATCCTACTGTTTTTTGGCATAAAAGAAAAATCGATAATGTTGACCTTACAATGTATTGTTGGCTATTGCTACAAATCTACCCGCACGACTTATGACTGATTTTGTGGGTCATACATTAGATTTAAAGTCACAAATGTGAGATAAAAAAGTCTGAAATGTAACATATAAAGCCTCAAATGTGATGTATAAAGTAATTATGAGATAAAAAGCTGAGATATAAAGTCACATTTTTAAATATAAAGTCTTAAAAAAAGTTAACTATAAAAGTGCATTTGTGTGATATAAAGTTGCAAATGTGAAATCTTAATCACATTATGAAATATAAAGTAACATTTTGAAATATTAGGTCACATTTTTAGAAATAGTTGCAAATGTTTAGGTGCGAGATATAAAGTTTCAAAGACAAATAGTCTAAAATTGGAGATATAAAGTCGCAAATGTGAGATATAAAATTGCAAATGTCCTTTTTATTGTAATAATAATGATTTTATAATGTCTACATATAAATATAAATCAATATATATATATATATGTATATGTGTATATATATATATATATATATATATATATATATATATATATATATATATATAGTCGGATTGTCATTTATAAATATAGCCTAAGTATGTTTCAAGTTCCATTTTATGTAGTAATGCATTAAATATGAATTTTCTGATCATAGAAAACTCCAGGGAGTTGCGCTTCCTATTTAAAAACACATTTAGATATTTGTTAATAAACTGTCTACGTTCACAAACCACTGTTAATTTTGTCATCATTGATATGATGTGCAAATGAGCCGTAAAAACCCGTTCTTTTTCTTGCGCTGGCGCCACCCCTCGGCAAGATGCCACGTTGGGCGGTCTGCAAAGTCCCTTTCAAGAAAATTCTGTTCACTTTCGGGCATCCAAGACCAAGTCCTATCTATTTGAATGAGGAAATCTTGAAATCTCAAAAACTGCTTGGCAAACTCACTATTAAAAAACACATTTCAAATCAGCAACAAAATCTGACATGAACTGTCCCAAAAAATGTTGTTTCTTATACTCAAATAGCGTTGAAAAAAGCGTATTTTTTCAGGCTAGATGAGCCAAAGTGCATGTGCAGTCCTAAGTGCGAGTCTCGGGTTTCTATGGCAGCTGCAGTGATGCAATGACTTTATCAATCAATGATTGGCTCTTTTACTTAGAAGGCGGAACGTATTCTGCCATATCGCACTTTGTAGTTTCTCCCATTCATAAATACAAAGTTCTGTCATGAAACTCTGGATGCGCAGGCTAATAGGTCTTTTAACTCAACCAGCCCGTAATCACATCATTATTCATCGTTCCTGCTGTATCAGTAGCCAATGAGCTTGCATGCTCAATCTTCAAATACATGAGTAGCATTTGCTTAGCAGTGCAGCATGCTATCAGAAACCCTCCACCTTCCCCAGCTCCACCTGTATAGATCTGTTACGGGTAATTCATGTACGCTATATTGTACAGCAGAGTGTTTCGTATGTATTGGAAGTAGCAAGTCCCATACTTGCTCTGCATCAGCAACAGAAATAAAAACAGCAACAGCGTAGCAGATCTATTCCACCAAGACCAAACATATCCACATTGTCATCACCATTACCATGCCAAACACTCCGAGAGTTGTCACGACAGAACTAATAGGAGTGAACCGTCTTTCTATATCTATAGTCTTTGGCAGTTTGCCATGTGACCCAAATGTGAGATATAAAGTTGAAACTGTGAAATATTAGAGTAACATTTTGAAATAAAAGAAATAGTTGCATTTTTAGAAATAGTTGCAAATGTGATGTATAAAATTGCAATTGTAAAGTCGCATTCTGTGAAATATTTTATATTGTATTTTACTTGTTATTCCTCTGAGGCAGGAATGGACTGTTTTGGTACCCTTTCAAAAATATTTTTAATTCCATGAATAAGAGGTGTTATGTTCTATTCTGCATTGCACAGCAGTGAATGCTAAATCTATACCCCATCTTTTAATTAATGAAGTATTTTGCTATACTTGCATGTTAAATCTAAAAAAAAAAAAAAAAGATGCATAGTTGACCTAAATAATGATAATCAATAATGATGAGTCAGAAGGGGAAGCAGTCTATGCATGAGGTGAACTCTACAACGATCAGCAAAGGCGATAATTCATTGCTTTGAGCGATCTGTTCGCTTTCAGGGATGTTATAACTATGGAGCACTAAACTCTCCGGAATGTGGAATCCTGTTTTCTTGGAAATATTAAGGCATGTTTGGACACATTCATATTTGCCCAACATCAATACTACAGAAAATATTTTTATTTTGAATTCACTTACAAGAAAGTAAACAGAACACCAGCACTTATTATTTGTGCTGTGTAATCAAAATTTAAATGTGAATGTTTATGTGAATTATTTATAAATAAAACTGCATTTATTAACATTATTGTTTTGGCTACATTATTATTATTATTCATATTTTTACATCAAAATCATTTTAAGAGTACTCTCGTATTAAAAGGTCATTAAAGGGCATTTTTAATTTATTTTTTACTGGATGAAATTTTATCTTTTAAAAAAGTATACACACATACAAAACAATGGCTGCTTCATGGATGTAAACTCTGTTTTATAGCAGGCCCCCTTGAAACATGCAGTTTTACAACTGAAGAACAGACTCTGCATAAATTAAAGATAATCCTTGGTAAATTATGTTAATGTATTCACATGGTCTCTGCGTGCGTAACATGGGTAGTATATTACTAGTTTTGGGACCCTATTTTTTGTATTGAGTTGAACCACAAACCAAGTATGCCCCTGAATGTAAGTCACAAAAGACACACAACATTGAAAATAAAAGCACTTCCAGTTTCTTGCAGTCGTTGAAGATGCAACTGAAAGTTACATTATCTCATTCATATCGCCTACTTTCTCCGCCGTGTATTTTTGCAGTGCCAATCGTGCTTTGTTTAATCATGTCTGTTTAAACAATCTGAGCTCATTGTGCCTAATGAGTTGTGCTTCTTCTTAAATTGAGCCAAGTTTCTTCAGCAGCCTTTAGAGACAACCTACTTCTGAAGAGCGTTGGCCTGCTGTGACGGTTGAACATGATGAAAATAGTATATTTATCACCTTCAATGCGATTTAAAAATAGCCAAACGTTTGTCAAATAATCATGTTTATGTCAGTATATGCAATATGTATGCATAAAACTAAGCCATCAGTGCTTCAGTGCATGACGATAAATAGGAATGTTGTTGATGAGTAATAATAAACAGTTATTGTGCAACAGAAAATAAGTATCAGTTTAGTTACAAACATTCTGTACTTTATACTCACCCTATAGCCTATAATTCCAGTCAACGTGACTCACTCTTTGCTTTTGAATCAAATCATGTTCATACAAATGAACCAAGGAACATGCTGATCCCTAAGGGGTACATATCTCATTCAAGCAGTTACACCTTTAACAAAACCTCTTTCTTTAAAACAAATATGTACCAGACCTGTTGAAATCAGATAATCACACTTCACATAATCTCATGTTAAAATGCAATGCAAGGGTATTTCTTTGAGGACTGTTTTCAAACCAGGACAAGAATGTGTGCATCCCAGGGGGTGCATGTGCATAAAAGGGTGCAAATATGCATATAACATCTTGTTTTCAGGGTCACTGAGGATGCATTAGCTACTGTTTTACTTAACCATAATCATTCCCTCAAGTTAAGAGGTCACTGATACTGGCATGCATATTGGCAACACCTTGGTCTTTAGTGGTTGTTGCTTTATGCATTTATGAATTCACACTAAATATTTCTATTCAAAATTTAAAAAAAAAAATAATTGTGTTAATTAAAGGATTAATTCACTTTAAAATCAAAATTACCCCAAGATTTACTCACCCTCAAGCCATCCTAGGTGTATATGGCTTTCTTTTTTTTGAGAAACACAATCGGAGTTATATTAAAAAATATGCTGATGCATCCAAGCGTTATAATGGCAGTGAACGGGACCAACGAGTATGAAGCTCAAGAAAGTGCATCCATCCATCATAAATGTACTCCACACAGTTCAACTGCCAAGCAGTTGTGTAGGAAAAATATCCATATTTAACAAGTTATAAAGTAAAATATCTAGCTTCTGCCAGACCGCCTTCCGTATTCAACTCAGGAAGGAAGCGTATCTGATGTCGCATCAGTTAGGCTTTTTCCGTAAGTTGAATATGGAAGGCATGGAACGTAGTGTAAGCGTTTTTAACTGCGAGAAGCGTTACACTTTCTTCCTAAGACCGGCGGTCTAGTGGAAGCTAGATATTTTACTTTATAACTTGTTAAATATGGATATTTTTCCTACACAACTGCTTCACTTCAATTCATCAGGTTTTATTATCCTCCCGGAGCAGTGTGGAGTACATTTATGATGGTTGGATGCACTTTCGAGCTTCATACTCGTTGGTCCTGTTCACTGCCATTGTAACACTTTGACGCATCTGGAAATTTATTAATATATCTCTGATTGCGTTCATCAGAAAGAAGAAAATTGTGGCAAAGCAGCTTTACATTAATAATTGGCAAATAATTTTGGCTGCACAGCAGCTCCCAAAGAAAATGGTGTCATTGTCCAGCTTACTCTATATATTATTGATTCATTCCGTTGCAAAGATCAGTAGTTATTAGTCTAGTTAATTTATGTATATCAGCACTGCAGAAAACAGTGACGTAATCGTCCGGCTCAGCTCAGTTCGCATGCAACAGCGCCAATGCAGGCAAACCAAAAACAATGCTGAATATCAAACAATTGTCCCCAACTTAAGCAAGCCAAAGGCAACATTAGACATAAGGATGGCTTGATGGTGAGTAAATCTTGGGGTAATTTTCATTTTAAAGTGAAATGATCCTTCAATGCTTGAAATCCTCATTTAAAACTAGTGAAACTGAAAGAAAAATTGTTTTTTTTTTTTTTTTTTGGTATAACTTCACATACTAAATCTTTAAAATCTGTAAAATACATTTTAGGTATTCAAAATGAATTATAATGCACTCATAATGTGAAATACCTGATAAAACAATTTTATATTTCTGCGAGAAAATAAAAGCAAAATTATAATACCTTATAATTAAGATGAACACACACACACATATATATATAAAAGTGTTCATATTAATGACTGTGACCTGTACTATGCAATTTTACCGTAATACCGTAATTTACCATGAAAAAAAACCCCCAAAAAACCAGAAGAATCAAAATTATTCTCTGTTTTTAAATTCATAGATGGCATTGGACATATCAATAATACATTGAGCATTGAACTAAAATGTTCTAATTTTTAATTTCAGATATCTGGTCACCTGACTCAACATTTCTGTGCCCAGAGTTCGATATGAAGAGCGCGGAATGAAAGCGGAGCAAGAAGCGCTCCGTGTTTTCTCTCGCCCCTAAAGTGAAAATGGAAAACCCGGAGTGGATCTGGAGCAGTGATCACAGACCCCTTTGATCGGGTAGGGAAAACATCTGCCTCTCCGCTCCATTTTATGGTGCTCCAGAGTAGCTTACAGTCTTTGAAACTTTAGACATCATGCGGAACTAATTTCATTGATTGAGAAGAAATATCCTGAACTAACTAAACAAGTTTAGTCTGAAATGCGAGTTTGTGAACATTGTCAGCTTATTTATCGAATTGGTGCAGGGCTACTAAAACAATGTATGTAACCTATTGTTTATAACAACAATCGTGCGCCTGCCAAATCCAAAGCTTGCTTATTTTCTGTACAGCAGCACACTTGCTTCTGTGATTTTGCCAAAATAAACATCAAATTTTATGGTAGGCTAACCAAGTCCATTTTGGATGATAGCGGTTCAATCACATGAGAAATTACTATTGCATTACACACTGGAAGACATTATATCTTTTCATCAATAATTGTAACCATAACATAGTCACACCTAAACCATAATTCATTATTGGAATTATTGATGTTATTGAATGAAAAGACATAGCTCATTTCAGTCGTATTTCTGAAAACGTTTATAAAGCGTTGTATATAGAGTCGCTATAGAAAGTGTTACCAAACTTTTTTGTGTGCTGGTCTGTGGGCGGCGCGCGCACATCCAGCCGAACTCACGGTGCGCCAGGCGATGCGTTTCATCCGGACGCGCGCACATCGATTTAGCGGAGAGTGGAGTGGATCTGACCGCTGAAGGGGGCATCTCCTACCGTTACCCAACCAATGTGATACCCTCCGGCTCTTCGGGAGAGGAGTTCCTCTGTCGACGCGCTCGTCTTCACCTTGTCTAGGCTACTCTTTCCAGCAATATTTCTCCACATTCAGAGAATAATGGAAGCGCTCGCGACGAGATGCGCACTCTTTCTTGCGCAGATCGCACTCTTCAGTAACACAGGTATGGAAAGCATCACAATCTGCGGTTTACTTCAGTTGCTTTTAATAAAGCCTTCGTTATTGGTCTGATAAATGATTATAGTAGCCTATATAGAATGCTGTTCTGGTGCGTAAAGTGCTGGGTGCTGTGGTTGGCACAACAAGCAAATTTCTATTGAACTTCAAACTTTAAACAGGATTTATTTATCCGCAAAGCGTGATTTAACTTTGTTGGTTCAGAATGAGGCATATCATGGCATTTTACATTATTTTAAGTGTCTTCTGTACTGTATAGTCAGTCAGTACAAGGGAGCATGAAATATGTTGTGTACATAGAGAGTCTGATCATATGCTGCTGTGTAATCATATACAAGCTCTAAGTTCATAATCTGATCCAGTGATGCAGTTTTCTGAACTGTAAAATATTTCAAACCATTAAAATAGAAAACTTTAGTCTAATTGTCGCTTTATAATTTCTACAGACAATCTACAGTAAAAGTTCATGCATAGATTCAATCTCTTTAAATCTTTCGATTTTTGAACAAAATCAAGTTTACACTCAAAAATTAAATCGAATTGACAAAGTATTTCGATAAAGTTGGATGGCAACAAAAATAATGATAAAATCGATGAAGATATTTTGTAGGGGGAGGGGCTTAGATTCCAATTCCAGAATATATATATATATATATATATATATATATATTTATATATATATATATATATATATATATGTAGACCCATGGTCATCGCCATGTTGAGATCACATGACCAGTGGTGTTACGCAATTTGCCAAGTTACCACTACTACTAATTATGACAGTAATCAATGCAGGAACCACCAGGAACAGGCAAAATTTAGTTGAGATCCAAAAAATGGAAATATACAACTTCAGCTGTTAGTAAACCTCATTCATCCAGGCCAATAGGTGTCAGTGTAGTCCATAGCCATTGACACTATTGGGTCCTATAAGAATTGAAAAAAAAAAATAATAATTTAGCTTCAAGGAGGTATTAGTAACTTACCTTACCATTAAAATTGCCTTTTGTTGTAAACTTTTAGAGAAATAATTAAAGAAATTATAGAAAAAAAGTGTAGGCCTATAAAAAAAATGTGGCTGTATCTGTTTTTTATTTTGTCCACTATTTTAGATTTTGTTTGTTGCACAGTTCAAATGCCCTATGAGCAGAAATGTAACTTGGCTCAAAGTTAACATATGCCAGTATTGTTCAAATCGCCCCCATGCAGTTCAGTAGAAAGAGGAAAATGCTTATACAAACTTAGACTTCCATTCTAGGCTCATTATTTTGTCCGCTTTCTGTACCGAAGTGCCAAGGAGGCGACTGATATGCCTGGATTAATCTTTTGGATGCCGTCTGAGACAAAGCCTCTAAAAGCTGGCCAAAGCCATTTTACTTAAGACTTGGAAAAAGCCCTTTGTAAGTCAGCTAGTGAACTGGGATAGCCAGTACCTGCTAAAAAAAAAAGAAGGCTCAGCTGCTTTCTCATCCCTTACTACTTTTCTTCTTTTCGGTTTGGTGGTCTAAATGATGCTGTGATGAAATGTGTGGCACAAAGGAAGGGTTGAATCTTTAGGATACGAGCTAGTGAATGAATCTCTCTCTCTCTCACCATCTGTCTTCTCAAGTGTTGTACTATAGCTAACAACTTTTTTTCCCTTCTACACTTTTTTGGCACTGCTCTGTTTTTCCACTGAGGAAGTCCCTGTGTTGTTTGTTGGGTCTTGGGCTTGTGACAGATGGTAGTTGTGGACTGTAAAGCTGTCAGTCCGGGGTTCACGCGGCCCCTCCCCTGCCACATGCCTCATGCGTGTCCACCTGTGAGGGACGTGTGGCAGTGTGTGTCACTACATGCTTCAATTAGTGTCGAGCTGAACAATCATTTTGGGCTTAAAGGTGAAGCTTGTCATTTTTGTGACAAGTGCTAAAGTACATGCTCCTCTCCCATAGTGATGCAGGAAGCAATGAGGAAAAAAGCTTTATTTTCTACATCAGGATAATTGGATTATAAAAAATGGGCATTACATAATAGAGGCATTGTGAATGCAAGTTTTTCTAAAGTTAAATATCTGTTTGACTACATTATCCAATAGCCTGGAAGTCAAAAGTTGTTTCGTTCACACCACTTATCTGTATATGTCTGTCATTGCCTTCATTTACTTTTTTACAGGTTACATCATCACACCAGTCACTGGTTACTGAACCGTTTACTCAGTCTGTTCAAAAACGCTGATTCATTTAGAATAGAAACAAGTGAATCTCTTAATGAATGAGTCACAAAATTAGTCACTCATCCAATTCTTTCAAAAACAATTTCAGAAATCGGAACCACATACTAGTGCTCATACTGCCTTTATCATATCTTTCTATGGCAGAAATAGTGCTACCATGCGGTTCCAAACTCAGCAAATGACTCATTTGGGAATTAAACAAGTTATAGAATCATTCACTCAACCAATTCTTTTAAAAACACTGATTCATTTAGGAAATGAAACACAAAACTGTCTCAGTTCAGAATAGCATACAACCATACTATATTACTTTTATCAATATTGTATGTTTTTCTGAATTCAGCCACTGTTTTTATGATCAAGTTATTGAATCATTCAGTCAAACAACTCGTTCAAGTATGCTGATTTATTTAGGAACACAAATAATGACTGTCATTATGAGTGATTCAGATTTATTCAAAACAGAAAAAGAATCAGCAAAGAATTTGTAATATAATTCAGCCATTCTTTTCATGAATGAATTATTGAATCATTCAGTTAACCAATTTATTGAAGAAAACTGATTTATTCAGGGACAAAACAAGTTTTTTTTTATGAGTGATTCATTGAATCATTTACAGATTTGTTCAAAAAACACTGATTCATTCATTGGATTCATATGGTTCTGTGTTTCTTATTAGAGCAAAAACAGACAAAATAGGTATCCATATTTTATCTAAGATGTAAATTACTCAATATTAACTGTATAAAATCGATATAACACAAAATCGTGTGGTTGTTCTGCTTTACAGTTTCAGTCTTTGTTTTTTTGTCGGTGTTTTTCTCTCCTTTTTGCTCTTTGGTGTGGGCACTTGGGTCAGCTTGGCATCCAGACACCCTGTCCGTATCTGCTTGTGAAAATGGGAGCAGATTTCCCCCCGACAACAGCGACTGGGGCATTTGATGAACAGATTATTCGGTATTAGGCTCAAGCACATTCACTCAGGCATGCGGAGGAGACACACTGAGCCTCCGAGTCATGTCTTTTCTCTCCTTCCAGAGACAGTGGAGGGGCTGAGGCTGAATGGACCAGGGCGGTGGATGGGATGGTGGTGAAGGGGGGCTCTGATGGCGAGCCAAATCTCCGCACCATCCTGCCCATGGCCTAGGGCCAGTCCCTCTTAGTGAATTATGCTGTCAGCTGCTCGATTTGTTTTGTGCCTGGCTGGCAAGAGGCGACCGGTGCTCGTGGACATGCAACAACGTAGGGTGTCTGGACTGGGAGGGGGGTCTTATTGTATGTGGCATGTGAGTGTGACATTCAGGAGGGCCCCTGATTTGTCCCAATAGTGGTGCTCTCATGTCACAAAGGATGGATGAGCGAGTTGGGGTACTTTTGTGTGTCTGTGTGGGAGAGAGGGCTGAACTTGAACTGAGAGTGTCAGAAGCTTTCCTGTTATTGCAAACACCTATGTGGAGCACTGCTGGGTGTATAAAAGGGATAGTTCAGACAAAAATCAGTTCATTTACTCACCCTCATTTCTTTCCAAACCTGTTTGATGTGGAAAACAAAAGATGATATTTTGTAGGATGTTTCAATTGTTTTTGTCCATATAGAGAAAGTTTTTTATAAACAAACAAACAAAAAAAAATGGGGCTAATTCAACTCGGATGCTTTTAGATTTTTGTAGTCTGAATAGCAAAAAAAAAAAGAAAAGAAAGGAAATTATAGAAACGTCCATATGTAAACCAAAGGTTATTGGGCATAAAATTGGGCAATATTAGAGGTTTTTATGTATCGGCCAATATTGGATTTATGCAGAGCCCCTTACGGAACATGCAGATGGGAGAAAAATTAGAGAACACAGCAGTTTTGCAAATAAAAAAAACGCAATTTGTGAAATGCTCATGAGTCAAAGTTTTTATATCATTACTTCCCTAATTAAAACTTTGAATATTTGTAAATGCATCACAGTTTGAACAGTCAGATCAGCAACCCTCCAGAATACCTTAGTGTCCACCAAGAGTCTAAAAACTAAATAGCAACAAGCAAACAACTTTTTCGTTTGCACTGAAATTACCTGGTACAATTTGACCCAGGAACTTTTTCCCCCCCTGACCTTTTGCTATCTGCGCGTGCATCGCAGCCTAAAGAACCGCAAAGAAGAATCTGGTGACGTAGGACTGTGCGCAACTTTCCAGTTCCCGCTGGATTTCATCCTCTGCATATAAGCCTTAAGGGTTAGTTCACCCAAAAATGAAAATCTCAAGGACCAGAAACGCACTAAAGACATCGTTAAAACAGTCGACATGACTGCAGTGGTTCAACTTTAATTTTATGAAGCGATGACAATTGAACAATCTCTTCTGAATAAAGCCTGAACCTTGTTGTCGGTCCTTCTGTCTTATTTTTTAAACTCCATTGTTGATTCGAACAGCAAACAACTCTTATTGCACGCTCCGCAACAGAAATGGTGGTTGTAATAAAATGCTGCATGGATTCAACCAATCAAAATGCTGCATGAACTCAACCAATCAGCATGTTCAGCATCCATGTCTCACCCCTGACAATTCCTGAACTTTGAAATACTACCTAGCAAGCAGGACTTTCTGAGGGCGAGATTTATTTAGACCCTGGTTCCTGCAGTCGAAACACACCAAGTACCACCCCAAAGTCCCTATTTCCTGGAGAAAGTTCCTGCAGTGGAAACGGGGCTATACAGAATACTCTAGCAACGGCATAACAACAGACTAACGGCTGCTCAGCAACTACCTAGCAATGCCTTAGGCCGTCTTTGAACACCATAGCAGCAGTATATCAATGCCTTGGCAGAACACCCTAACATCACAATGCATGTTTTCCACAGACAAGCACCACTTACATTTCCTACATAAAACTATGCTATCTCATCTCTTCAGATTCTCCTTTATCTCTTTGTGTATTGGAAGACTGTCTCTTTCTATCTGTCCCTCGGGAGTCTCAGCATCTTCATCTCGGTGCGTGTAGATTGACACGCTCTGCCGGGGCCCCTATGGCTCTCTGCCGGTTGGGTCAGTATCCCTGACTTGCCACTTAATTAATGACAGCAGACTAGGGTTTGCTGTCATGCTTCTGAAAGAGCTACTCCCTTCTGCCATTGGAGAAAACAAGAGCAGGTCTGTTGAGTGCTAGCTTAAGATGCTTTGAGATCCCTTCCTGTTCCTTTCCAGGCTAGAGGTGTGTGGTCTAGATCTCCTATTCAATGGACCTTGGAGAGGATGCTGAATACAAATCAATGTAATGTTTGGACACTATGATATAGTCTTTCGGTCTCTGACACTATGTGATTATAGAGTCTGAGGTCATTGCGAGCACCCAAAGAGAGGACAATCAGCCGGTGTTTTCTACTTAAATCACTTTTGTTCTTAAAGTAGTTTCAATTCTGTTTGTATAGAATGTGAGGAGGTCGAAGATTAATAATTGATAGACTGTGTAGGACTACAAAAGGTTGTATCGTATACTGTTCTGAGAGAGTTGGGTTACACTGTATCTTCTGACAAGGAGGAAACACTCTGGAGTATTAGAAGATGTGATAAAGGGTTACTTTGTCATATTTTTTTCATTTAAAATCAGTGTTTGCAACCCATTTTCTCTATCTGTCTGTCTGTCTGTCTCTCTGTCTTTTTTTCAGAGGAACCATCATTTTGACGGTACAGTCACTGTTGTTGAATAGATTTAAAATAAATTATTCAGAGACTGTATAACATATGTGAATTACAGAAACTTGTTATTCTGGCTGTAGTCTCATTTTACATGTTCATCATGCTAAAATTATCTCCTGTAATTAAAGGATCAGCTCTTCTTCTTCTTCTTTTTTGATTAATTTCTGGCATTTTTGTCTATGATATTGAAACAACAAAGTAGAAGACAGGATTGGAAAGGATCACAAGCCAGGACTTGAACTTTTGTCGCCTGTCAGAGCGTCACCCATGAGGCAATCATCTGCTCAGACAAAAGGGACAGCTCTATACACAGTCTATATACAGTGTTGGTGGCTGAATGGATGGCTTCACTTTGATGCTAGCAGGCAAATTTTGATCATATAAGCAGACTGTTCTGATCACATAAACACTGAAGGTCCCCTCTTTTCCAAGGCAGATGACACAGATCCACATCTGGGTAAGAAGGAGACAGCTGGTGGATGAGCTGTGGGTGGTTTGCTGATCTCCCCCAGATGGGACTCAAATGGGACAAAGACCAGAGCAAGAGCTTATCTCACAATCAAGGCTCTTATAAGATTCACAAATGTTGTTGACAGTGATGAGTTACTTTCCTCTTGCAATTTTGGATGGTTTAAAAGGAATAATTCACGCAAAAATCTAAATGATTATCATTCACTTACCAAATCTTACACAGTTTAACAAAATGCATAGACATCCCATTAGTCAGGTGATGGCTACTAGGGTTGAGATGGTTTTACAAAATGTTTTGAGTGTCACTCAAGGACACTGCAGCGCTTCAAACGGTTGTCAGTCCTCTAGGATACTCTCAGAGTCTTACTCCATCCGAGAATCCATGTCCTTTTCAATTAGGATACCACTCAAAATAGCTATTCGCATGAGTCCTCCAGGCCATCAAAGAAATAATAGGAGATTTTCAGAGCCTCTTAATTAGGGCTGATTCTTGTTAATCCAGTTCACCCTGCCTGCACCATACGTCCTGGGGAAAATCGCTGTGGTCTGATGCAGGTGAAAGAACAATTAGAAATTCCTCCCTCCTTTTTCTTTCAACCTGTAGTAATGCTTCTGAATTTCCATTAGGTTGAGTGGATAATCTCTGGATTTGAATGAGAGGAGGAGACCCATCAGAGAGCCTCTCACAATTCTTGGAATTCCCTTTGCTCCAGCCAATTAGCTAAGATTCAGCATATTAAACTGCTTAATCACTTGCTGTATTGGATACTCTTATACAGACGTCAGTGTTTGGAGCTCTATGGTTTATATATGAAATGTTTTATCGCTGTTGTTCTCTACTGTTGGGTCGCAGGTCTGTTCTGAATGGGTCACTGACGGCAACAATACTTAATAGTCCGAGTTAAATACAAGTTAAACTCAATCGACAGAATTTGTGGAATAAGGTTAAAAAGGTAATTGTGACATTCATCTCACAAAAAGGCAGAATTGCAAGAAATCAACTTGCAACTGAGCCTTCGCAAAGACCAGCTCCTTTTCCATTCATGTCCAAATAAACATGAATGGACATCAGAAGGAATGTTGTTTCAAGCGCGGAAATACGTGAATATACACAACTTTTCAAGTTCAAGTTCACCAACGTTAATCTACCTACTCCCCTGACTGCTTTGTCTGACAAAATGGTGGATTCGGGGTTATGATCCGTTAGATCGCCTGTCAGTCAAACTGCCGGCGATGGGTCAATTGTGAGGAAAAGAGTCAGAATTGTGAGGTAAAAAGTTGTATTTCTTCCTTACAGATGAGACACTTACAATGAAAGTGAATGGGACTAATATTTAGAGGTTTTAAAAGCAGAAATTTGAAGCTGATAGTTTATAATCTGTTAAAACTAAGGTGTTGTCACGGCAATAATGAAAATTTTGATATAATTTTACACAGAAGAGGTTAAATCATGATAAAAACATTGTTTATGTCATGTGGTATTATTGAAACAATGAGTATTTTAACATTTACAGATTGTCTCCATTCACTTCCATTGTAAGATATTCATTGTAACACATATGTATTTAAAGGACGAGTGGAATTTATTATTTGTGGTAATCAACAGTATGGTTGATTCATCATTAGACAGAAATATTTATGGAAATTTTCAACATTGAGAAGAATGAAAAAAGCTAAAACTTTTATGATCTTTTATATGTCTACATAGGTTTCTGTTTTTGGCTCTTCCTGGTGGGCCCTAAATTAAGTTTATTTCTGCGTAGGCTGTCTTGTGCCAAGTCAGAGACTCCTTATGTTCCGAATGAATCCTCTAAGCATGTGGAAATCTGGTTGAAATGATTTGTCTCAGATGTAAAAGCACTCTTTCTTCATCGAGAGACTGGCTCTGTATACAAGATGCTCATCTGTGTTGATCATTTCTCAGGATGTTATTGCTTAGATGTTCATTTTCTTTACAGCATCTTTAAAACACAATTTGAGTCAATTAGCCTCCAATAACATTCAAGACATTTATCATGTCACTAATTGGAAAAATCACTAATAAATAATTGATTAATTTGTTTGCTTGTTGTTCTGTTTATTTTTTATTAAACTAAATATACAATTACATATGCAATTTTCAGTGGCAGTCCACACTTAGAGCATATGATTAATCACAAATCCAGTCTATGCCGTCAAAGCCAGCTTTGATATAGATATTATATTACTAAGGACAAGAATACATTATCTTTGTTGCAAAATGTACCAGTGGCATTCAAGATGAAGTCTTGAAGACTTCTCAAAATATTTTCACATGTTGTGAGATAAAAATAAGTGCAGAGGGTCATTTTTAAATATTTTTTTGTCAATCAAAACTTAAAAAAAGAATGTCTTAATCTTATTCTTTCCCATATGGTTGAATTGGCAAACATGACTTATAGAGCACAGCATCTTCATTTGTTTTCATTTTCATTTCAGTTTTGCTCTGCACTCTCTCACACTCGATTGGGCTCTTTCTTGCCATTAAGGTTTGTCTATACTTCTTTTATGACTGCGTGAGATTGTGTCCCCTTTTGACTCCATCAAAGCACTCTTTCCCTGTAAACACAAGGCTCTGATGGACCCTGTATTTAAAACCAATCCAACTGTAAATGTTTACTGCTGATTTGCAATGGAGAGAGCTATGCTGTGAATCGTGTGGCACACTTCGCTCAACAGTTATAGTCACACGAAGAGCTTAAGCTCACTCAAAGAAGAGAAACATAAATAAACTCCTAACTTCAGTGAGTCATAGAGAAAGAAGCTGGTCTGAAACTGTGTTCATGGTGTTGGGTGTGAGTTGGAAAAAAAATAAAACTTTTCCTGCATGCTGATTGGTATAGGAATAGCTCTTTGGCCAATATAACCTGTCTAAGAGTGGACTGGGGTTGTTACAGTTTTCATAAAAGGATTTTGTCATAATTTACTCACCCTCATATTGTTTCAACTCTATATAAAAATGACCTGTAACTTGACCGACAGCGACCGAATCATTGAGTAGCTAGGTCAGTCAGATTCATGAACAAATCCCTCAGACTGGTTCACTGACTCATTCAAAGAATTATTTGTTCATGGAGATCACTACATGTCTCATGATGAACACTCTAAGAAGAGCTAAAGCAGATAGCAAAATCCTAAATTTAAGGTCTAAATTTAAGGGAATAGTTAATCTAAAAATGAAAAGTATCCTATAATATACTTTCTTCTTTAAACCGAACACAATCTGAGTTATATTAAATAATATCCTGGCTCTTCCCAGCTTTGTAATGGCATTGAATATTGCCCGAGTTTTTTCCATTCATCCATCATTAAAGTATTCCACATGACTAATGTGCATACAACCTTTGCCGGAAGTCAGTGATTGTACTTTATAAACTTTTAAATATTGATATTTTTCTTACAAAAATACATCACGTAACTTTAGTAACCTGCTGGATTGGTATGGATTACTTTTATGATGGATGGATGCCCTTTTTAGGCCTTCAAAAAGATTTATATATCTGAATTGCATATAAAATTTAAATCCATTCGGGTTTCACAGTTTTAACATTAACAGACTAATAAACTTAATGGGATGCATATTTTCAAAATGCATTTATGCACATTTTTTGAATCAGTATAAACATTTAAATTTATTCAGTTAAAAATATGAACATGGGTAAAATATGGCTAGGTGTCGAACAAGCAATATTCACTATAAAATTGAAAGAAATTGGATTTATTGATGATAAACAAATAAATAGTGATTGTGTATTTAAAACACAATAAGCCTTATTAGTACTATTACAGAAATCTTTACGGTTTAATTTATGTATGAATGACAAATATGTATCAAATTCAATTTATTAGTTTGTTTATGTTAAAACTGTGTAATCCAAATGGATGTTATGTGCAATTTAAAAACCAAATAAGATCAAATCTTAAATTTAGGCCTAAACAAATTTTTGAGTGTTTTTCTTGGCTTTTAACAGTATTAAACTGAGTTTCTGCAATGCTTGTGTACAACAAGATTATGGAAAATCAGACTTACAAACAATGTCCTGTCCTTGGAGAACCCAGTCACCATCAGTCTTATCTGCAACACAGTAGGGTTGATGCTGGAATGCACTGGAGCGAGATTACAATGCAATTAAAAGCACATCGTCTACCCCCACACACTTCAGAAGCATCACATCACACTCTCCAACACACACTCACACACCTATAAGCTTCATCTGTTCACTCTGGCAACAACACATTCACTCAGTGTTTGCTTGCCGGCTGTGTTATGGCTATTGATTTTTGCTCTGTATAATATATTGGTGCAGGAATTACATAAATTTGTAGGCCAACCCAAAAGTTAGCATCACACTAGTTCCCTCAACAAAAACCCAATAGGGTTTTTTTTCCATAGACTTTTGGATTATCCTTAAAAAGTAAGCTCTGTGATCAACAAAAGTTTGATACATTTTTTTGTCCATCAAGATCATTTTCACAAAAGAGCACAACTATGAATTTTGAAGTCTAAATACAATCGGCAGAAGTAAAAAGCTACAGGTAGGCTATAAACAAACTACACCACGGTGCCACGACATCAAAGTCAATTTCAGTTTTTATCTAAAAAACATTTTCCCTGGAGGTTTGAGATTGAATAGGTACAATTGCGATCATAAGCTCAACGAGACTGTAAAATGGGACTGAGCTTTCCTGTTTGGCGTGATGACGTTTAATGTCCCCGAAAGTGTTCTCATTTAGCCACTTTTAGCCATTTTTGAAGAGACATAACAGCCTAAAAAAATCACGAGTGGGGTGTTGGTGTGTTTTATGTTTTAGAATAAAATGTGAAAGTGTCTTGAGCTTGTGTTGACTGCAAACCTTTGCAGTTATTTAACCAAAAACCCATTCAAAAAACCCACTGACTTTGGGACGATGTGCTAAAATTCTAACTCGTTTTTGGGTTTTGGCCTACAAAAATGCATCATCCCTGCAGTGCTCTTTACTCTTATAGATTATTTTCTGCATTATCATTCATTATTAGGAGTCTAAATGGTTGTATGTATAGACAAAACATGACCTTCCCTTACAAAAAAGAACTGCAATATATTGAAGTAGAACTGCAGTAAAACTGCAGTAACAAGTAGTTTAACTGCAGTTTAATTAAGCACAACCATAGATTTGCAGTATAATGAAGTATAGTTACAGTACAACTGCAGTAAAACTGTAGTATAAGTACAGCTGCAGTAAAATGAAGTACAACTGAAAGTTGCATGAAGTATAAAAACAGTATAACTGCAGTTGTATTGCAGTTTTATTTTACTAGTACTTTAGATGTATTGCAGTATAGTTGTACTCCAGTAAAACTACAGACATTTTAGGTTATACTGCAATACTGCAGTTTTTTCGTGTCCAAAAAACGGCATTTTTCTATATGTAACAAAAACTGTAGTATTACTTCTAAAAAACTGCAGTAATTTTTTGTAAGGGTTGTGTTGATATATTTATTATATTCTGTCAGAGTGGAAAATATCAGAGTTTTTTGTTAAACTAGCTATTACACAAATGTAGCATGTTATCATGATACCTTGTTTAGCAGGCTAACAGCTTAGCATAACGTTATATGCTTAAGAAAATCTCCTACAAGCTTTTAAGCAGTGCTATGTTAAGCTGCAAGCTTGCTAAACAAAGGCTAACTGAAAACAAATAAGAAAGACGAATGTTTAATTTGATGATTTTTGGCTTGAGTATGCTAGTATGCTTTTCCAAATCCAGCTAACGCTATACCTGCTGTTGTTTAAAAGATTATTTGGTCAACTGTAGTGGTATGCTAGCATGTGAATGACCTCAAAGCTAATTGCGACAGGCTAAAAGCCTTGAAACATCAGTTTTGATTTCATTAGACACTTAAATATAAAACTAATGGCATGCAGGGCTGCATTTTTCTTTGTTTTCATTAATTTAGCAGTTGTCAGGTTTTATATCTTGTGTGTTTATGTGCATTTGGATTGTTGTTGAATTTCTTGTGCTGTTATATATAGTATTTGTTCAGTATTTTATTTTTATATGTCGATTCTGTCATCCTACTTCAAAAACATGGTTCACTTCACCTCTTGGTCTTTGAATCCTTCTTCTCACCTCATGCTGACAGGGTTTGATCCTGAGTGCTGCTCTCTCCTGTCTCATCTTTTGAGATGACGCTCTTGCGTGGACTACTGTGTGGCTGTACACCTTTAATTTTACTAATGACAGCTGAGGTTTGAAGTGTCCTCCTTTGGCACATGTCTTCAAGGAGTGGTTGTGTTCTCTTGTTCCTAATGCATTAGAGAGCTGAGCAACAAAGGCTCACCTTCCTTACATTACCCTCTTGATACCTCTCTGTCTTGTCTTGGTTGCTGTTCCTCTTTAACGTCCTCATGTCAGTCCTTTCATGTCCTTTTATCAGGTATTTATGGACACTCTTCAGTATTTGTCTGAATAAGCTAAACTTATTGAGCCAAGATGCTTTGAACGTCTTTTTCTTCATTTTTCACCCTTCATTTACTTGTCGATCTGTCCTCTGCTGGATACAAAAGAAGTTATTTGGAAGAACGTTGGGGCAGAACATACACTTTGACTTTCAATGTGTGGATGAAAAAGACATTTTTAAAAAAAAAAAATATTGTTTTAAATGTTCCACAGAAAAAAGAAAGTCACACAGATTTTCTGAATTTTCAGTTTTGGTTGTACTATTCCTTTACAGACACCAGAGATCTACCTTCAAATCACTCTGTGGTTTTCTAAACCATATTGTTTGTCATAAATATGTTGGAACAGCTATAAATATGTTGATAGTTGAAGAGTGTGAACTATTGTATCTATTAAATTATTACTCTGCCATGACAGTATTTGACTGAAAAGAGAAAAACGACAATTTGAAGTCAGTTTACATGACTGGTCGCTATAGCGCCCCTTGTGGCAACATTGAAAATTCGACGTGCATTTTGAACTGTATTTTAACTCATTCCAATGTGAGAAAACAAGCTTGTTTAGCTTTAGAAGCGTTTGTGTTCACATTCTTGGGCTTTAGGACACTCTATTTGGAAATACTGAAGTAGCGTAAGCATTTGCGTTAAGTGTGATTAAGAGAAGCATTACACTTTTTCTTAAATTATATTATATTATATTTTACTTTATATATGTAAATATGTATATTTTTTCTTACACAAAGGCATTGCTTTGCTTCAGAAGGCCTTTATTAACCCCCCGGAGCAGTGTGGAGTACGTTTATGACGGATGGATGCACTTTCTTGAGCTTCATACTCGTTTCCCGTTCACAGCTTGAACACGTCTGCATATTTAGTAACATAAGTCCGATTGTGTTCATTGGAAATGGCTTGAGGGTTAGTTAATCTTGGTAAATTTACTTTTAAAATGAACGAATCCTTTAAAGCAGCAGACGACAAAACTGCAGTGCCTGCTTACAATTAACGTTATAATCCATGGTGTGGAAACTAATATATTTATCATAATAGTTATCGTTGTTGTTGTGCATGGATCTTTATCCTAATTTTATATGCAGTGGAAGCAGCATATTGAATGTTCACAACCCATACAAGGTTATAAGCAATCGTTCTTCATTAGCCTGCAAAACATTACTACGTTCAAGAGTAGTAGAGAGTAACCAAATCTCCTCGTCATGTTGTCTAGCAGGCCTTTGTTACATTTCATTCACTCTCTGTAACACCATGTACCAGGAAATCAAGCCGATGCGTAAAGCTCTTGGCTCACATGAGAGCTGTTGATTGGGTGAAAGGGAATATGGTTCCTCTTAGACAAAAGCAATCACACAGGCAGTAAGGCGTTACAATGTGTTAACCTGCAGTCGTTCCGTGGCTCTCACGGTTGAGCCACTGATCTCATTGTTGTGTTTGTATTGCTTCGGTGAATGGGGCTGACCATGAGAAAGGACACGGATGCAGTTCAAGGGAGGGAGCGAGTGAATGGTCGCCTCTGCTTACTTCAGTTCTTTTTCATAATTTATTTTCCTTTGTTATTCTCACCTGTGTGCTTTCCATGGTGGCTCAAGTTTCAGAATGGCTTTTGGCAGTTGATCCTGGGCCAAATACAGACTCCAGTTACTGTGATCTTGCTCTTAATAAGTAATGTTTTACAATTTGCCTCATTAAATCACTTTAGGCAAATGTAATGCTAACATCTGTAACCTTTTCTAGTTCACCTAAAAATAAAAATTCTCTCATAATTTACTCTGCTTTATACCATTTCAAACTTTATATTTGCAATTCTGTTTGTCGATGGTTTAGTGCAGAAATTACTTAAACTTTAGTCAAAAGTTTTTGCGTGTTCTCCATTATAATATTATTAATATTCTATCTCCAATATAATATTAATGAAATAAAAGGGCATTTAAGTGGACTTAATATTCTCCAAAATAATATTAAATAAAAGGCAAGTTTAGTATATGCCTACTTTCTGTTCCTTAACACACTTAATTACGTTTCTAATAATGTCAAATAAAATTACATTTGAAATCATTATGTTTTAATAGTCTTTTGTCAGGCTTTTAACCATATTTCAAAGACAATAGAAGTAGACCTAATTATGAAATTACATATAAAGGTATACTTAAGCCCTCTTTAAAGGCACAATATGTAAGATTTTTGTATTAAAATATTCAAAAACCACTAGAATGTTATATATTTTAAATGTTTCCAAGAATGTTTAAATTAAGCAATTTTAACCAGGAGATGGATCGTTTCCATGTGTCGCCTATCAATGACATCATACCCACTTTACACTCGATTGCTTTTTTGAATAAGCAACCTCTGGTGGTAAAAAATTACATATTGTGCCTTTAGCACTTTAATCTAATTGCATTTAATATAAGTGTAAAGTGTAAACGGACTTAAGTACATTTTATATATATATATATAATATTATTAATTATTAATAAGTTTCCATACATACATACATATTCCATAGATACCACAAGTGCAATGGTCTTACGGAAGTATCAGTAACTCTAGCAACTTGTAATTTGGCAAATCCCATGGTTAGTATGGTCATTTTTGTAAGACTAAAGTAAAAGAATACACTTCGTTGTTGTCAATATTCCCAGAGCGTGTTAAATTAGCTCAGAAAAGCTAAACTCTGGGCGAGCTATAATTAGCATGTATGACTCTGATACACTGTAAAAGTGTGTAGAAGTTTGTATGGCCTAACAGGTGCACAGATTTCTTGAAAGGACCAAAACCAATGTGTAGACAGACAGACAAAACCTAACAGAAAGATGAGCCAAGACTGTACTTCTGTTGCTTGTGAATAGGCGGGCAGTTTCCCTCAGCAAACTTGTTCAGTGTAGGGTATCCTAGCTAAAGGTGTAAAGGTGTTTCATGTCAAAGCCATTGTTGCTTTTATTGTGCTCTTTCTCCCAAGGGACAGAGCCCTCTTTAGGGAGGTTTCTTTCATCTTTTAAAAGCATTATGGTTGGGTTTGGCAGTAGGCTGCTGGAACCAAAAAAATGACGTTGGCTTAAAAGGAATGGAGGGATTGTGTGATTCAACTTAGTTTAACTTGTTGACAGCTTAATAGAGTTTCTTATCTGTCCTAGAACTAAACAGTGAGCATTGAAATAAAATGTCACCGTCTGAAAGGCAAGTCAGTTTTCTGATCCCCGGGGCAGCTATCTTTTTATGTGGGTACTTGGCAAGTTCAGCTCCTATTTACTTAAATGGGAGAAGGCCGAAACTCCAAAAGTGGACCTATTATTCCTTTTTTACAAAGGATTGATTTTATTTTTGAGGTCTACTAGAATAGGTTTTCATGCTTGAATGTTAAAAAAACACATTATTTTTCACATATTTTACATTGTCGCAGCACCTCTTTTCTCAGTCTGTCTGTAACACTGTTTAGTTCCTAGGAGTGTTCGACTTGAAGAGGCTCTGCACAGACCGATTGGTGTATGATATCAAAGCACTTCGAGAGCGATTTTTCACTCTCGTGGTCTTGATGTCATTCGCCGATCGGACTGTGTGGCACCACTACAAGTCAAACACACATCCTGTCTCTAAAGCCTCGTTCAGACCGTCAGTCTGATTTTTGACCGTATCGATTGAGATTTGATCAGATTTATTAGCAAGTGTGATCGGCAAAAAATCCTATGAAATGCGATTTATACAAATCTGTTTCGAGCTACTGTACATTCATATGTGGTTTGAAATCCTATTCAAATTCTACTGGCATTTCTGGAAATCCGTTTCGCCTCTGATTGGATTTCGCGTGTTTTCTGTGACTCTCAAGCCACATAAAATTTAAACGTCAGACTTTATTATAGGAAACATGCTGAAAAGTTGCTGCACTATCACTTTGGATTAAGATCTCTAGTGTTCCACTAACCTGCTGCGCTGGTTGTATATATAACAAAACTGGATATCTGTCTAGTTTTATTTCTCCTTTCGTTATTTTCAGACACACAGTAATCCTGGCCCAAGTGTTAGTGGCATTCAATATTCAAAAACATATATGCTATCCCTGCAAGCAAATTTTTTTTAGTTATGATTAATTAATGAATTAAAGTTAACTCTTTCCCCAGTATTGACGTAAATTTCCGTGTTTTCACTTCTATATGATAGGGGGGGCTATTACACATCTTCTGAAAGAGTCCAGAATCTCCTGACCAAAGCGCATGCGAAAAAGAAGCAGAAACAAACAAAATCATATGTAAGCAGATGCATATGTAAAATAACGCTATCGTTAATATTAAATAGAATATAAATCAAAACTGCCTAATGTTACTGAATGAAATGTCGAATGCTAGCTTTGGGGGTTTTTATGTACTGAATCTACTCTGTCTATGTTTTCAGACCTTGACAAAAACTAGACTTTTTCAGCATTTCAAAATGTTGCTTTTTTACGAAAAACACCCATTTTCCAGTGTTGATGAAAACGAAATGCATGAAGCTAGAATAAATCAATGTTAAATTAAATATCTGAACAATTAAATGTTCAGATATTCATGCAACAAACTATTCTTCACTTTTGTGAAAATGATCAAAAACGCTGGGGGTGGCTGACAATTTTTTTTCCAAAATACTGGCGGGTAAGAGTTATTGAAGGGTTGAAGAATTTCTTCCACAAAACCAATGCAGATATTCCAGAAAACGAAAGAGCAGCATAGGACACTCAAATCAGATCTGAACGGTTGCGATACACATTGTGGACAGTCCACCATTATAGATCAGATTTCGATCGGATACACAAATCGGATTTGGACTGACAGTGTGAACAGCCTATGAAGCTCCTCTTTCTGAAAAGCACAATGTGTTTAAATTGGTTAGCTGGACCAGTGTTCCTTACTCAAGACTGCATTTGAGATGTTACGGGGAGTTCGGAAACAGTGCTTACTAATGTAGGGAGATTAGGAAACTAGCTAGAGAAGAGTTCCAGAATAACTCCCTTTTGGAGTGATTTTGTGCTTTGTAGCTTTGCAGATCTTTCTCAAACAGCAACAGTGCACACTAAAGAAAAGTTGAAAATATAAAAATCCATAATAGGTAATCTTAAAAAAAATATATTTATTTATTTATATATTTTGATGATAACACCAGGAACAAATTCTCATAAAAACATTCTAAGATGGTTATACTATAATGTCATAACATACCACTGGCCAGACTAAAATCAATAAATTGTGGAAAATAGGTAACTATAAATGTCATAGAGGTGGCACACCAGCTTTCTAAAGGAACCTGACAAATTCTAATCACTAAAAATATGATATAATAACATAGAGTCTACACCATATCATATTATTTATTATCTAACAATGCCTTTTATATGGAGTTTATATGGACTGAAAACTCAGTTTGAGGCCATATTTTGAAAATTAATAGCATCATAAATGTTGCTAGTTTAGCTCTCAAATCTGAATTTTCAAAATCAATCAACTCTCTTAAAAGGCTCTGTCTCTGTTATAGTTGACTGCTCTCCTGCTGCATATCTGATTGTTTGTTGAGTTGCAGTGGTGAGAATGTGGCACAGATTGAATTATGGACCGCTATGGATCAGAGGTCCGACCCGCATGCAACGTGCAGCCTAACAATATGCTAATTAGAGCATCGACAGAAAGCTTTTAGAGTTTATATTCCTCTACCACTGCATCATAGTATTTTCGACAAGGATTGATTTGATGCATTGTCTCCTATAAGGCTTGTGACTGGAGGACTTTAGAAAACGTTTAGAAAAACGAGCAACGCTTGCTGATCAGCAGGAGACCAACATTTTGTAAGAGCGGAGTGATTATGAGGAAGAACTTTGTCGATGATCTTTTACCGCATGACCTTAAAATCCTGACCCTCTGACAATAAAAGAGACTTTTTTTTTAATTGAGTGAATGAAACCACCAGGCAAAAGGCCGAACAAAGAGAACAATAGACGTTGCCTTTCTGTTTAACTCCTCCTGAACTCACATTCTCGATGATTTCCATATTGTGCTCATAATCTGACTCATAATTGCATTCTTAAAACAATTATGCCATTTGAATTTGGCACTGTCACTTGCCTAACAGGATTCTGTGGCAGATTACAACCTCATTAATACCTGCAGCATTTCAAAACATTAGTGCAAGAACAAATACCAAGAAGTCATTCACAAGACGGTCTGTGTTAGAGCGAGTGTTTTGACAGCAGGTCACAGCAGGTCATGACATGATTTAGCTGCTGCAAGAGGAATTTAAAGATTGAGCTCTGTTTTTGAAGCCTTTTAATAACTGATTTAAGCAGTTTTTAATCACTTTTTAGCCACATTTTGAATAAACATTAAAAAAAATTTATACAGTTTGATTTAGGCATTTAAAGATGCGTTTAAACTTACAAGACTTGTATCTATCAGTTTTACCTTGGCTTAAAATAAACAAGAATATTTCCTCTGCAAAATATGACTATAACTTATGAGTTTATTTTAAGATATTATAAACATTAATATCATGATTTTCTGTAAATTGTATTTTGAAACAATGAAAAGCGCTATACAAATACAACTCACTTGAATTCTATTCTTTTTTTAACCTTTCAAATAGTTTTACTGATTACTTTTTCTATTCAGGTAAATGGGTTTCTTAGAAAACATGTTGTTATTTAGTCATTTTGATGGAATAAACTGACTTTTTTTTTCTTTTTCAGCAGATGTATCAGAAGCATATGGATTCAGATCACAGAAGAAACTCTCAGAGAACATAGACTGGTCGTACGCGGGTGAGTGTTGCGTTCAGGATTGATGTTGTGTTTATTTTCTATGTATAGTGATTATAACAAAGATTAGACTTCAGTCTGTGTAAAGGGCCAGTCAGAATTTCTAAAGTAGCACATTTTGAAGTGAAGCACCGGTGGCATCCTTCCCCCATGCCAGCTCAGGTTTAGGGATCATCTGTGTCTAAGCATGGAGAGCTTAACGCCACAGATTAAACTCATCCGTATCTCCTAACTGGGCTTTCAGGGTTATTATGGCCTAAATTACAGGTCCTGTCTGATCTCGCCCTGACAGTGCATGTCAAATTTTAAAGGGTGTGTTTGGGTTTTCATGCAGTATGACTTAAAGTTGTGGCTCCTTTGTGTTGTTCTAATATCCTGCTGGATGAAAGATTGTTTTTTATTTGTAAAACATTTTTTCCTTGTTATTATATGTGTGTGAAATAATATGTATTTTTATCTCATCTGACACTGACTTCATGCTGTGTAGTCCCAGAATTGCCATGGAAAGCCTAATTTTATTGCAACAGAAATATGACTTGTGTGTCTTTCATAATATTCTGTTTGAATAAGTGGAATATAATGGACATATTAGGACTTTTTAAATGAGCCTTATTGTACAATTTTGGTAGTAGTGATTTAGAGTATTTTTATTTTAGGAAACTTTTTCTTATAGGGTTAGTTCACCCAAAAAGGAAAATTCTATCATTAATTACTCGCCCTCATGTCGTTCCAAACCTGTAGGACTCTCGTTCATCTTCAGAACACAAATGAAGATCTTTTGAATGATGAAATCTGAGACCTTTCTGTCCCTCCAGAGAGCTATGCAACTGAAACTTTGATGCTTCAAAAAATTCTTAAAGAGATAATAAAACTAATCCATATGAATTGAGTGGTTTAGTCCAAATTTTCTTAAGCGACTCAGGTGCTTTATATGATGAAAAGATTGAATTTAGGCTTTTATTCACATATAAACATTCATCAACTCACACATCAGTTGTGGTAAATGGAAGCTCAAGCATGTTCGCTTGATGTGTGCGAGAACCAATGAGGTTCATTCTCGTGTGTTACGCTTCACATTTGAGCTCATTTAAGCTTTCGTTTATGTTTGCTGATTAATGTTTATTTGGAAATAAAAGCCAAATTCAATCTGTTCATCATATAAAGTGATCATGTCTCTTCAGAAAATTTGGATTAATCACTCATATGGATTAGTTTTACAATCTCTTTATGAACTTTAAAAGCATCAAAGTGTCAGTTGCACTCAATAAGATCTTTACTTTTGTTCCAAAGATTAACGAAAGCCTTACAGGTTTGGAACATGAGGGTGAGTAATTAATGACAGCATTTTCATTTTTGGGTGAACTATCCTTTTAACTACATTCTAAAACATAGTATTGTATATTTCTATATTCAATGAAAACATATTTTTCCTCGTTATTTCGGACTAAATAAACCGCCACTCCCTCTGAGACACGAATCGAGATCTAATATCTTTCCAATGAACCCTTAGAAATGGTTAAAAAACACTGAAGTTGGATTGATTGATTGATTGATTGATGTTAGCATTGATTTTTGTCAATAAATTCATATTTAGATTTGTAATAAAATAAGGTTCCTTATTTGCAATATATAAGTTATTTGCTCTAAACTTTCTTATTAGTGCTGACTACTTTTAAAAATGAGTACTTATACTTTTACTGGAGTAATATTTTAACAGGGTATCTGTTCTTTTACTTAAGTACTTGTGCACTTACTTAAGAGTTGTGCACTTCGCCTACCATTGGTTTGCATAAACAGGAATTTCTCGAATCCTGTTTGGGCTGTTCTTGTTGCAGTTAAGACTTTATGCAAATGACTGTTTTGATTGTCTAACTCCATCTTTGAAATGAGTAAAAACTTCCCCATTAAGTGTAAATCTGAAGGGTCGTATTTTATGGTATGTTTATACGTACCCTAAATTCTGAGGGTCCAGGTTTACGTTGTCCGTTCACACGGATTTGCAAAAATGATTAAAAACACTGTATATACACTGTCAGGCGCAGTTCTCTACTAAAACTACTCGCCCATGACTAAACACATAATACACATGCATGTGACATCACAGTTGTCAAAAATTCGCATTTTGTGATTTACATAGAGATGATAGCGGCCCCTTAGTGTATTGAAGGTTGTGTGTCAATAACATGACCATTTTGAAACAATTAGCTTGTAGTATTTTAGCTTCTTAAGCTGCGTCTCATTTCGGAGACTGTTTCCTCCAGAGGTCGCATTTGAAGGCTGCATACGTCATCAAGCATGTCTTATTTAAGAAAAGTAACCATAATAAAATTGACGCATTCTTTGTAAAGTGTAAAATGCTGTAATTTATTTCTTACTTTGCAATCTAACGATTATTTTTCTTAAATAAGACATCCTCGATGATGTATGCAGCCTTCAAATGCGACCTCCAGAGGACGCAGCCTTTGAACTGAGGTATTTTGTGTTTACAGCCCACAGTTTGTTTTGTATTATTTCAAAAGAGCAGAAAAAATCTTGTTTTTTATTATATGGTCCGTTGAAGTTTGGGAAGAGAAGAAGTATCAAATCAAACAACATCAGTGACATCTTTTCATCTCCAGCTCTTTTCCATTTCTAGCACAATGGAGAATTCCCCTGTCTTGCTTTGTTATTGAAAGTAGGCCAGATTTGAAATTCTGCTTATTGTTATGCACTGTTGATATATAGCTTCTGATCTCTATGATTTACAGCTCATTTTTTGGGAAAATGATTCAAAGTTTCAGAGCAAAGGTGTTTAAATCTAGGAAAGATGATCCATTGAGTTTGGATAATAAGTGACCGGTTTATCAGTGTTAAAACTCTTGTCTTTGACCCGCCACAACAAAACATATCTGGGTGTCACTGGAGGCTGGCACAACAAAGGGGGCATTATAGCGTCCGGGCTGCAGGCAGGCGGTCGGTCATGCAGATGGGACATTGTTCATCAGCATTACCCAGAATACCGTGGCCCCTCCTCTTCATTGACCCCTTTTTCATACCAGTCATAACGTCTAAATGATACAGCAACATAAATGATCAATCCCTGTAAGCTAATTCTGACATACTAAAACTGGCAGAAAAGGCCTGAGCAGAGCTAGTCTGGATAAGTGTGGATGCACTTTAGTTGTCTTATTTACAGCACAGCATGGTTTCTCTCCTCATGAAATAATTGCAACCTAGACTCACTGCCTATGGCGAAATGATATTCTGTTGCTTCTTGCACATTTCGCGACACTTTCAAAGTGAAATGTCCAGTGAGTTGTTTATCATGACTCCAGATTTACGGACAATACACTGAAGTGATGTATGAGGTGAGCTTCCAAGCAAGTTTACTACATCAGAAAAGCAATATATATGGAGTTGATGTTTACTGCCACTAGTGGTAATTTCAGCTGGAAACTGCAGTTAATTGCGTATGTTTTTGGAGTAGTACTGGGTAAATGGTCCTTCTCAGGAAACAGTGCCAGTTGTGCTAGAAATGTTCAAAAATGATTTTAAACGAAGTAATGTTTGTTTGTATTACAGTTTAAAACGTATATATTATTTTTGTAACCTCTTACAATCTTTGAGAACATTTTTTTTTACATGCAACCAACTAATTGTATTTCAAACCACCGTCACAATACTACAGCGTTTTGGGTAGTTGTCATGCCGTCGCTATGGTATTCTGAATAGTTTCTAGTCCATTGATAAGATGTTGCTTGGTGCGTGCTAAATGTACTTTAACAAGCGGCAATAAAAAGTGTTTATTTATCCCTTAAAAGTTAAGATTTGTCTATAAAAACTGGTTTAAAGTCAGCTTCAGTACTTTCTCTCCATCCCTTCCAATTACACAAACCACTCTCAAAAAGTCTGTTTGCTCTGATGTTTCTTTGAGGCAACAGAAAAGCACAAAACAAATACCAACATATTCACATGAAACATGACGGCTTGGAGTGTTTGTACTCTGTTCTCCAAGTCTTTCTCTGAGGAAAGAGGGAAGTGACAGTACTAATGAAAAAGGAGTGAAGACATTTAACTGGCATTTTCCTCCTCTGATTTACACTTGCTGCAGCTTGTCAGGCATCCAATTATCCCTGTTCACTGGAGGCAGAATGGAGTGACGGGTCACAACCCATCAGCATGAAGTTTATTATTAATCCATTGAATGTAATGATAGTCATAAACAGATAACAATTTTTATGCGTTGTTAAATATGATGAAAAGAAAATGTTCACGAGAGGGTTGATACTATAGGGTTCTGGAAATCTGGAAATACATTTAGGCCATCCATCCAATTAATTGTAAATCAACATATATGCTATTAGATTGTATCTTTTATGTGGAATTGGTATGTTTGTATGTATCTGTTTAAAAATTTTGATATTTTTATTAATATTTTATTTACTGGATAAAATATTAGTAAAATGTTATAATAATTGTATTAATAATTAAGTATTATATATAATATATATATAAAACATAATTAAAAAACCAAACACACATTTATTTATTTTTTATAATAAAATAAAATAATAAAACAGCGCCTTTATCAAATTGCTGATTTTAAATGCTTCAAATAAACAATATGGCACTTATGGGTGTGTGTTACAGTGATTTTACCACAGTTAATCGGGTTTGGAGATTCCACATTGTTTGATCCCCAACAGCTTACTGTTCTTCATTCATGTGTATGTTCTACTGTTTTTGATTCAACTGTACTGTATCTACTGTACCCCAGGGTTTATGACTCAGCTGGGGGTGTGTAATGCAGCTATTGACATGCTAATGAGAATGACCTAGAACTGCTGGTGACCTGGTTCATGGGCTTCAGTTTTGTGCCTCCAGAGAGAGGACTTTGATTAACCCAGCAGCAGACCACGACATACATCTAGTGATCCACCTGTGTGTCTGTGAAAGTGCTTTTTTGGGAAGTGTGTACGTGTCTGAACTGAAGCGTTTGTTTTAAATGCAGATGATCATCCTCTAACATTTATGAATGATTTTAAGAGGTTTATTTACCCAATTCTTTCTCAAAGGAACTCTAAACCAAAATAACTGGGCAAAGAAATACCCATCATGCAACAATGCCAAACAGTCACCAATAAACATTGAAGAGAGCCTGACGCAGGTCAAAATCCAGTTTCAGAAGCTGAGATTTGAGGGATGGGCGGAAAAGACATCAGACTCCACTACAGTAAAGAACGATGGGAAAACTGGTGAGAACAACTGTATTTTTAAAATACTAATTCACTAATTTCTTTTCATTATTTTTGTAATTTAAGAAATCTCCTAAATTTCCTAATAAAAATAATGAAAATATAATGAAAGCACATATATTGTACTTTTGAATTTTATCAATAGAGAAATGCTTTTTGTAGCCACATGGTCTAGATATGACATCTACCAGCAGGGGTTAAGTAGACTTGCTATCTACACATGACCCTGCATTCAAAGTTGATGCAAATAGATATTAACTGTTCAGTCCTGTAATGTGTTGTTTGTTTCCAGTGGCCATCGATGTGGGAGGAGAGTTTTATGTGAGTGGAGGGGGGTTCAGGTCCAAGTTTAAGGTGGGACGCATCACTTTCCACTGGGGCCTGTGCAACGCCTCCTCTGACGGTTCGGAGCATGGCCTCAACGGACACAAATTCCCCCTGGAGGTATTTTACTCTAGCGTAATAAAATAATGTCAATTCAAATCAGTATTTATTTCATTTTATTTATTATTATTTTTATTTTGCTTATTTGTTAAGTCACTGCATAACAAACAGAATAATGCACAGTCAGCTGGTCATTTTTGCAGCCAAGTCCTGATCACCCAGTGAAGGGTTAATTTTGCGATAATAACTGGCTCATTATCCCTTATTTTTACTTTGAGGTGTGAATGTATGCAAATGTTGATTAGATATATTGTTTGTTTATGGTGCAGATGCAGATATATTGTTATGATCCAGATGTTTTCAGTGATTTGGATGAGGCCCTCAGAGAAGGAGGAAAGATCACAGCGTTGGCTGTTCTGTTTGAGGTGAATATAGGCTTTTTGTATCCTTGTTTACACTGCAAAATGATCATTTTATTAAAGGGATAGTTCAGCAAAAAATAAAATTTTCATCATTTAGTCACCCTCATTTTGTTCCAAACCTGTACGAGTTTCTTTGTTCTGTTGAACACAAAAGAACATATTTTCAAGAATGTTGGTAACTTGACAGTTGACGGCACTCATTGACTTCCATAGTATTTTTTTCATTCTATGGATGTCAATGGGTGCCGTCAACTGTCTAGTTACCAACATTCTTTAAAATATCTTCTTTTGTGTTCAACAGAAGAAAGGTTTGGAACAACTTGATGGTGAGTAAATTTGAAATCCCCATTTTTGGTGGAACTATCCCAACTATCTAGGATCATTTCACTTTAAAATTAAAATGACCTCAAAAAGCAAGTATATAACGGAAAGCCAGAAACAAGACCACAATATACAGCTATATAACAAGAGTTTATAAATAATTTTTTTTTACTTAAAGGATTAGTTCACTTTAAAATGAAAATCACTTCAAGATTTACTCACCCTCAAGCCATCCTAGGTGTATATGACTTTCTTCTTTCTGATGAACACAATCAGAGATATATTAATAAACATCCTGATGCGTCAAAGTGTTATAATGGCAGTGAACGGGACCAACGGGTATGAAGCTCAAGAAAGTGCATCCATCCATCATAAACGTACTCCACACTGCTCCGGCTGGATAATAAAGGCATTCTGAAGCAAAGTAAGAAAAGTATTCATATTAAACAAGATATAAATTTGAATATCTAGATTCTGTCAGACTGCCTTCCGTATTCAACTTACGAAGAAAGTGTAAAGCTTTTCACAGTTAAAAATGCTTACTTTACGTCCTACACCTTCCGTATTCAGCGGCAAAAAAGCATAAATGACGCGACGTCAGTTAGTCTAAGCTTTTTCGGAAGTTGAATATGGAAGGCAGTCTGGCGGAAGCTAGACATTTACTTCATTTGTTAAATATGGACATTTTTCTTACATAAACACATCACTTTGCTTCAGAATGCCTTTATTATCCCCCCGGAGCAGTGTGGATGCACTTTCTTGAGCTTCATTTCACTGCTATTATAAAGCTTGGGTGCGCCAGGATATTTATTTATATAAGTCCGATTGTGTTCATCAGAAAGAAGAAAGTCATATACACCTAGAATGGCTTGAGGGTGAGTAAATCTTAAAGGATTAGTTCATTTTAAATGAAAATTACAGATTTAGATTTATAAACTCTTGTTATATAGCTGTATTGTGTGGTCTTGTTGCTGGTTCTCCGTTATATACTTGCTTTCTTTATGTACTGAACATCCTCACTCCATCAAATTAATAATCTTAGACAGGCTTAGGCACTCTTCAAAACCTCATCACTCCCTCGGCCACCATTTAGCCTGAGGTACAGAGCAGTTTCAGAAATCCTCATTTTCACACGGTTGTTCTGATGGTAAAGACTGACAGAACGTAACCACAATGTGTTGCTAAACCTTCATAATACGTAGTTTTTTCCCTGAGGATATTCAATTCATGTGCAATAACATGAAGTTGTGTTTTGCGTTGTTTTGTCAGTTTCGTGCTGCATGTTTTGAAAGTAAAGCTTGTATGAACATGTCTTATTGTGAATGCAAATAGATGTGCTTAAAGCAGCAAAATCTCATTTTTTATGAGTTCTCAAATCTGAAGAGCAAAAAATAACATTTAAATGCTCAACAAGCAAATATATTTGTCGTGTCATGCATTTTGTTTATTATGAAAATATTTAATGGTTTTCTCCACAGACAAGTACTGATGATAATGAAAACTACATGGCCATCATAGATGCAGTCAACAGCGTCAGCCGTTATGGTATGTTCAGTCTTCATATCTATATTTAAAGGGGTCATATTTGTCATTTTTGCAGTATTTATCATGACAATCCTGTTTTCCACAAGGCTCTTCCATATCCAAAGACCCTTAAAGGGACAGTTCAGCCAAAAAAGAAAATTCTGTCATCATTTACTCACCCTCAAACCTGTATGACTTTCTTCTGTGGAACTTGAAAGCAGAAATTCTGATGGTGTTGGTCACTCTTTTTAATAAAATTATAATAAATCTGAACCAACGCTTTCAAGTTTCAAAAAGCACCATAGAAGTGGTCCATGCGATTTATGCTCTATATTCTGAATTTATACGATAGCTTTGTGTAAGAAACAGACGTCCTTCCTTCATTTCCTTTCGCCATGGAAGATAGAAAGTCATATGGGTTTATAACGATATGAAGGTGGATAAATAATGACACATTTTGCATTTTGTGTGAAATATTCCTGTTTTCCCTGGTCAGGAAAGAGCGGCCCCATCTCTCCGTTCATCCTGCAAGGTCTCCTGCCCAACTCCACGGAGAAGTACTTCATCTATAACGGCTCTCTGACCACCCCTCCCTGCTCCGAGACTGTAGAGTGGATCGTCTTTAAAAACACAGTGGCCATCTCAGATGTTCAGGTCAGCTTCATGAGCAGTTTTTTTAAAGCATTGACCTGCTAGCGCATATAACCGCATGTGTTATTTAAAGATTTAAAGTGACCGTTCACCCAAAAATATGTCATTATGGACTAAGGCTTTCAAGTTTCAAAAAGGACACAAAAGCATCATAAAAGAAGTCCACCTATGCATAATCCAAGACTTCTGAAGTCATCTTGACATATTTTGACCCAAACTTTCCTTGTTTTGGCTACTCCTTACTTTTAAACTCGAAAGCCTCAGTTTCATTGCATTTACTTGGAAAAGAGCAACCAGCACATTGTTTAATGTCACATGTGTTCCTGTTCACTGATGAAAGAAAGTCGAACAACATTTGAGTAATTTAAAGGCTCCAACACAGTAGACGATAAACAGAAGATTGTATCGGTGCATATAAAAGACTCATCATCCGTGCATCACAATCTTTAGACCTGTTATTGAGCTCCCTGTGCTGACAGATTGAAAGATGGTTAAAATGAGATAAAAAGACTGTTGACAAAAATTGCCTTATACTCACAAAAACATTTCACTCATAAATAATGAACATAACTTTGTTTTGACTAGTATAGTTCAATACAAAAAGTCAAAACCAGGGTTGCCAAAAACCAGACCAATTGCTATTCAGAACCCATCCAATCACCACCAAAAGTAGTCCAATCGCATTCTGGGGGGTGAAAATGGAGGTGAGGTGTGGTTGCTTGGCAACACTGCTCAAAACCTGCATTTCTATACTTTTTAGTAAATAAGTAAATACTTGCAGCTAATGAGCTTGTATGTTTTTTTTAATTGAAGCCCTGAGGTTATCTTCACTTGGAATGTTATTGTGACTGTCACGTCTGTCATTTGGTGTCTGTTGCGCAACTCTGACTCTATGTGATACATACACAGACAGACACACCCTCCCCTACACACACACACTTAGGCACTAAAAAAGATTAGCACGAAATGGCACGCACTCCCCAAACATGACAGCACAAACACTGATAAGCAACATTCCAAATGTTATTTTACTTTGACGTATGGATCCGTTTAATTTCCTGTCTTCTGTATGTACATTTACACTCGATTTGACATTTGTTCTTAGAAATCCATTCATTCATGTCCAATAATAATAATGTTAGCTGAGCTTTTGACACTAAATACTAAAGTTCACACAAAAGGATGCGACAACAACATTTTTTTTTATTATTGAGACTGGATGCCACACATTCAAAAGCAAGCTTTCATTAAATGGAATTAGAGGGAGCGAGCATAGAGTTACATGTCACAAAAGACTGTAAATATAGCCTTTGTAGTGTGTATCATTCAGTCTGGGGTTGTTGCCCTAGAGTGACAAGCAAGTCGATACAAGCTGCAGTTGAAACGCATGGTGAAAGCAGGAGCTTTACCGCAGGGTAACAAACACACACCTGATGATATCACAATGGGAATGACATTGACTCACACACATTAAAGAGCAGCTTTGATGTCCGCACAATTTGGGATGTCTTGCCGCTGGGCTACATTGTGTTTGTTTAGGGCTGAATAAAAACTGTATCCATAATGTATGGAGATTCAATAGTTCTGTTTTAGCTAGGTAAGATCAAGCTTTATACATACACTGTCCATAGCACTGTAAGGTTGTAAATGGCATCATACCATTTTATATGATGCCATTAATTGTAGGCTACATCATGTTTGCCAACTTATATATATATATTATATTATACTATAATTATTTTTATTACTTCTAGTTTATGTATTAGTAGGAGATTTTTAAATGAAATACTGCAGGCTACATTGCAATGTCAGCAGGTGGTGCAGTCTTTTTGAGTGAGTCATTAAATCATTCACTCAACCGATTCATTCACAAAAATTCCTTGTATCCAAATTTGCGAAAAACAGTACGTAAGACGTGCAGTGTGTCTGAATTCATAGTATTCATAAAACAGTTAGCAAAAGGTACCTGGATGACCTGCTACTTCTGTGCACATCCATTGGACACTTTACTATCACATGAGGCCAAAAGAAAGGATTTAGGTGTGTTCGACTTGAAGTGGCGCTGGGCAGGCCAATCTGTGTATGACAAAGTACAGCGAGAGTGATTTGATTTGTTTGTTCTCTTATCGCTCTTGTGGTACTTTGATGTCATGCACAGATTGACAAGTAAATCACACGTTTTGTGAATGGCAGAGAAGCGACAAAACTGACGCTGTGGGTCAAATGACAATTACATTGCGGAATTTGTCAATTACATTCGTAATACACATTCATACTATGTAGAACATGCTTTTTTAAAATATTTCCTGGTAAGTTTCAAACCAAATGTTGTTCCTACAATACAGTATATGATTTTGGATGCTGTGACTGATTCATTTGGGAACAAACAAGTTTGTCTTTATGACTGTATCACTGAATCTTTCACTCAAACGACTGGTTCCAAAGCACCGATTCATTAAGGAACAAACAAGACTGGTTTCATGAGTGTGTAAGTGAATCATTCACTCAACCGATTCGTTCAAAAATACTGATTCATTCAGGAACACGAATGTGTGTTAATCAGAGCAGCAGCTGTTCAATTGTTCATGGCTTTGTTTGGAACTACTTTCACAGCAAAAATGGGGCCATTCTAACCATTCAATAGCACTCTTGGTCTGAACATTGACACTCTATATAAGTGCTTTTGCAACTGTGGTATTGCCTACTTAACAGTCACACTAATGAAGAGTATTTATGACAAAATGCTTGCTGCTGTTCTATTTTAAACCCCTTCAGAGCACAGAAACAGTTTTTTTTCTCCAGTTGTCTAATCCATTTCACCGTATGTGTCCACAGTTGGAGATGTTCTGTGAGGTGATGACCATGCAGCAGGCTGGATATGTTATGCTTATGGATTACCTGCAGAATAACTACAGAGAGCAGCAGGAGCAATTTATGGGACAAGTCTTTTCATCCTACACTGGCGTCGAGGAGGTCCACACTCCTAGTGCGTACTTCACAAACACACATACATACACGCATAAACAAACCAGGGTAGCATGTGTCTGGAATCGTTCATTCTTAAGGTCTTAAAGCAGTCAGGCAGTTTGAGGGTCATGGATCCAATTAGTCTCCAACACGATTCTAATCCCAAACAACTGCTTCTCAATTAAATAAGGTTTCTATTTTTATGCAACGAAGCCCTCCAGACATTTTCCTACTTTCTATTTATAAATATAGACAGACATTTGGCCCATTTTTAGCCATACGCAATGCTTTCATGGACCTTTATGGATGATTCCCACTCATTTCACTGCATTTTATATGGATGTTTTACTATAAATATTTTTGGCGCTTCTTTATTTTACAAAAACTAACACTGTCTAAATGTATAAATCAGTCCAATTAATTGGGTTGAATTTTATTTAACATTTGAAAATTATTTTTATTTTAAAGTTTTGTTTTTCTTGTAAAAGCTCATACATTTATTTACCTGTTTGAAATCCTCAGTTTCTGCTTCGACTTGTAGAAAATTAGTTGTGTAGTTTTCATACATCACAAATTTATTACTCAGTCCAGTCCAGCCTGTTTATTTTAAAGCACCTCTTGCATATCTGAACTGGTTTGGTCTCAGACTTTCCACTTTAGCAGATCGTTGGTGGAACATCGATGCCCCCATTTCAGATTCCTCTGCTACAGGGTGAACTCTGTATGATTGAGAATCACTGGCACGTGGGAGTTGTTTTTACAGAGGCCTTTGGCAATGGAAAATGTCCCACTTGTGTCCTTTCAAAAACATATATAGCTTCAACCTGTGTTTTAGCTTAAATCAGCGCCTGGGGAATGTCATTTTACAGCCTTAATGTTGTGTTATTACTTTGTAAAGAATCACTGATTACTTCATTAAAACCTCTAGAAATATGAAATGTGAAAGTGGACTTCAGGGCCAAGATTTACACACTTTGTTAGATTTGCGGTTTCCTGTACGTTTTTCACTATTTATTCTGAGGGGTGTCCTTCATATACTGAGTGACTGGTGAAATCTCAGACTAGCATTACAAGGTAAAGCCGGAAGAAGCCAGTCAAACCAGATTTGCTTACTGTAACCTCTCTTTCACTGTGCTCACTGTATTAACAATGTTTACTCACCACTATTCAGTCACATCAATCACTCTCTCTCTCTCTCTCTCTCTCTCTCTGGGTCACGTATCAAAACAGTTTTGAGTTGCTAGGAAACTGTTTCTTTCTGTTTGCCCCTTCACTTACACTGGTTGAATTTAGTTCAAATCATTTAATTGCATCTGGTTGTTCAGGCCATATATGTGTGCTTTCAAATGAAATTACTTCAGCATAGGGAAGTTGGGGATGTACATTTGAACTCATAATATAATTTGGCAATATACACCGATCAGGCATAACATTATGACCACGGACAGGTGAAGTGAATAACACTGATTATCTGTTAGTGGGTGGGATATATTAGGCAGCAAGTGAACATTTTGTCCTCAAAGTTAATGTGTTAGAAGCAGTGGTCCAAAAAAAAAAAAAAAAAGGAAAAGTGGTCCAAGGAAGGAACAGTGTGATCCGTCGACAGGGTCATGGGCGGCCAAGGTTCATTAATGCACTTGACGAGTGTAGGCTGGACTGGGTGGTCCGATCCAACAGACGAGTTTCTGTAGCTCAAATTGCTCAAGAAGTTAATGCTGGTTCTGATAGAAAGGTGACAGAATACACAGTGCATTGCAGTTTGTTGCGTATGGGGCTGGAGACCAGTCAGGGTGCCCATGCTGACCCCCGTCCACCGCCGAAAGCATCAACAGTGGGGATATGAGCATCAGAACTGGACCATGGAGCAATGGAAGAAGGTGGCCTGGTCTGATGACTCACATTTTCTTTTAAATCTCGTGGATGGCCCGGTGTGTGCGTCGCTTACCTGGGGAACTCATGGCACCAGGATGCACTATGGGAAGAAGGATTGCTTTGGGCAATGTTCTGATGGGAAACCTTGGGTCCTGCCATCCATGTGGATGTTACTTTGACACATACACCTACCTAAGCTTTGTTGCAGACCATGTACATCCTTTCATAGAAACGGTATTCCCTTCTTTCAGCAGGATTTTGCTTCCACAAAGCAAAAATGGTTCAGGAATGGTTTGAGGAGCACAACAATGAGTCTGAAGTGTTGGCTTGACCTTCAAATTCCCCAGATTTCAATCCAATCGAGCATCTGTGGGATGTGCTGAACACACGAGTCTGCTCCATGAAGGATCCACCTCACAACTTATAGGACTTAAAGGATCTGCTGTGAACGTCTTGGTGCGAGAGACCACAGCACACCTTCAGAGGTCTAGTGGAGTCCATGCCTCGACGGGTCAGGGCTGTTTTGGCAGCAAAAGGGGGACGAACACAATAATAGGAAGGTGGTCATAATATTACGCCTGATCGGTGTATTTATTATAATTAAATCACATTAAAATATTGTGGTAGAAATACAGACATGAAAAGTCCCACATATACTTTGCCACAAATTATACTTGCACTCATTGTACATCATTTTCCTTATATAAAGGAGATATAGAAAAAAGAGATTAATCAATTTTTTTTTTTTAATGGTTTGTTTTAACAAAACAAACAAAAAATGATTTGCAAGCACTCCCTGAAAGTCTTTTAAGTACTCTGTACGGTTGGGAATCACTGGTTTAGTAGGCAGATCGTTTCATCTGTGTGTGCTTTCTGCCCTCTTGTGTTTGAAACTGATGTAGACTAGAAATATTACTCATAAATTACAGACGAAAATTAAGTGGACTTAAGTAAAGCACTGTTAAATAAGTGAAATCTCAGAAATATTTTATCTCAGACAGTAAGATGTTTTGATTTTTCAAAGAAATTAATACTTTTATTCAATTATTAAAAGGGCACCTTAAATTGATCAGAAGTGACAGTTCTGACGTGTTTAATGTAACAAAAGATTTCTAATCAATCAAATATTACATTTTAAAATATTTTGAGAACAGTAATCTCAAATCGGCATTTTTTTACTGTATTTTAAAAAAATAAAAGCAGCATTAGTGAGCATTAAAGTTTTTCATAAACATTAAAATATTCTCACCGAGACTCTCTTTAAAGAACACTTTTTGCCAAAAAGATTTTATACAAGGAGAAATGTCTTAAAGTTTCATGTTTGATGGGCTATTGTTTACAATTGTTTACAAGACAAGCTGCTTAATTAAATTGAATTAAAAATGAATTAAAATAATATTAATTAAAACTAAATCCATAAAATGATCCCACGATGGACCAGATAGACAGAAGCCTTTTAGGCTTAATATATAACCTTTTCCTCTAAGAGTGTATTGATATCATGTTACAGCCATTTTTTCATCTAGCAACGTCGTTTAGTGTAAGCAAAGGTCCAAAGTGCATGATTTTAATAGTATGTGTTTGTGTGTGTTTGCTGTCACAGTTTGCAGTTCAGAGCCAGAGAATGTGCTGGCCAGCCCTCATAATTACACCAGTATGCTTGTAATCTGGGAGAGACCGCGTGCGGTTTACGACTCGAGTATAGAGAGATACTCCGTCACCTACCGGCCGGCCCAGGGTGATGATGAATCTGCATTAGAGTACCTGACTGATGGAGATCAGGATGTGGTAATTCTTTAACTTTTTGTTATAAACGTCAGATATCAATGAATGAATCTTCAAAATCAGACCTGCATCGCGAAGGTCACCTTTCCATATTTCACCTCCAGTAAGTTTCATTATATCTGCAACAGATAAAAACAGGTTCTGAATATCAATTATGAAGTTTTTTTTTTTTTTATCACCAGGGGGCGATCATTCAGGATCTGGTGGCCAACACCAGTTACATGGTGCAGGTTGTTGCCGTGTGCACCAATGGTCTGTATGGCAGAGTGAGTGACCAGCTGACAGTGGACATGCCCCTGGATGATCCTGGTAAGACCAATCGCGCTCGCCGCCCTCGCATCCGTGGAGAATGAGTTTAAATCACTCATGTCCCACTGCAAATGTTAGACAAACACCAAATGCTTCAGACTGCAGACTGATCCTTTGCAAACCAGTTACCTTGTCCAGAAAATTATGTGGTGCCAGTTAAGACTTATGAAGAAAAGGACAGAATCCTTGAGTGGTTTACAGCTTTTAGCCAGAAACATACTTTACACAAGTACACATTTATGTGAACAGAGATCTGAATGCTTGACCTATGCATTGTTAGTGCATGTTCCCATTGGACATAGTTTGTGCTGATGTACAGTTTTCTCTGGATATTAAAGACTTCTTTGGGTCTGGCACATTTCAGATCGCAAACTTCAGTTAGCATAGCCAGAAACATTTTTGTTCATGTACTTGCGTAGGGTGTGTTTTGGAATGAAATCCAGTACTGTAATGAATAATATATCAAGCTAACCCAAATTAATTTCACATTTAGCTGGAAATATCCGTAGATTATTTGTACTTATTATAAAAATTAATATTTTATGTTTTAATTAATTTATATATTTATTTAAATATTTTAATTAACTTGAACTTATATTATAACTTAGACTACATATAAAAAAAATATATATATATATATATATATATATATATTGGGTAGACTTTTTGTCTTTGTCAGTGTTCTTTGGGTGTCATTTCCTTTTTTCTCTGTCTATCTTATACTTTGTCATCACTATCTGCATTTTGAATTTCCTTCTATATAGATTTTTTTCTGTCTCTTACGGATATGCATGTTTTCAATGGATCGTTTATTGTTTTCTGTTTTCTTTTATAATTCATTGGAATGTTGGGACGTCTGTATTTTGCTTACTGATTTATAATAAACTTATCTGTCTCGCTGAAAGTCCCTGTCATCATATTTCAGTGTCCATAAATATGTGTTGTCACAAGACATTGTTTTCATGATTTTATGAAAATGTTTGAGAGTGGATTGGGTTTACATCAGTGAAATGTGGCCAGTCTATCTGATAAAACCATACATTTTCTACCTTTTAATGTTTCCATGCTTCACAAACCGATCTTGCCACATATTACGAAATCTCTGGGGTCTTTTCCACCATTTTGTGTCATTGAGTTTGCTCCCATGACAGGTAAGAGTCTGGAGGAGATTGCAAGCTCTATCTTTGTGTGTTGGGAGGCTTTAATGCATGGTGTCCAAACTCTCCTGTCGTGTGATACAATATGTGTGATCAAAATCCCTCGATCTGACCTAGAGATTGCTGCTTTTTGCACTCTTTCTATTGAAGAACGACGTAAACATATGTCCTATTTGGTGACCTGGTTGACCTTTCCTTCCTTCTCAACCTCTGTACTCTCAACATTAACAGATAATACCAAATGCCAAAAATGTCCCTTTATGGCATGTGGTTTGTGATACACATTGAAAATCAATTTGTGTTTTTAATTTTTGTTTCTCAAGCATGCAAGTATATTTGCCTATTAAGGATAATAGAATAAACACAGATTGGTTTTCAAATGTCTCTGTGTGTTTGTATATGTCAATGAAAATTTTTGAAATTATTTTATTAAGTTAATAAAATTTTATTAAATATATACAGTTAGTTAATTAAATATATACAGAAGTAGTTATAAAGAGGTAAGAGAGTACAGAACATACACATCTGTAGGTCACTTGAATCTTTCACTATATATTTAATGTCAGAATCTTTTAGCTTCAGTGTGATATACACTGTTGTTAAAATGAGTAAAGAACACACAAAGCATACATTTCTGTTGCTGACCGGTGAATCTTTCACTCATACCATGTTTCAACTCTCTTATGTTTGGTTTATTTTCAGAGGGAGACAATGACTCTGTATCATTTGACTATGATGATGAGGTAACTATATCAGTGCTACATTAGTGTATAGTTAGTTCAGTGTTTTTGTGTTCTACAACAGAACTAAGCACATTAATTCTCTCTCTGTCCATCTCTTTCTTCTATTTTAGGAAGACTACCACATCAACCCCTTTTTGAACAGACCCGACACAAATCCTTTCCAAACCAGCACAACCAGCCCCAGAGTTACAACAACAGAGCGCCCGGTCCATACAGTTAAGACAACACCTAGGACTCATGAAAGAAGACTCCCCATGGAAGACTCCCAGAAGACTCCCGATCATTATAATCCAGTGATATACACAGAGAAACCTACAGCAAAATACACAGACCAACCTACCACCTCTGCTACCATAACCACCACATTTATTGTAGATGTGCACACCACAAGACCAGATAGTTCTAATGTTGTAGCAGGTGTATCCTCAGAGTCTGATGCCCGAAGCAGTACCTTCACACATTTTCCAGCAAGTGTCACCCCTGAAACAAGTGAAACAATCGAAACAAATGGATCACCTGAAACAAGTGGAACTGTTGAAACAAATGTCACCCCTGAAACAAGTGAAACAATCGAAACAAATGGATCACCTGAAACAAGTGGAACTGTTGAAACAAATGTCACCCCTGAAACAAGTGAAACAATCAAAACAAATGGAACACCTGAAACAAGTGGAACTGTTGAAACAAATGTCACCCCTGAAACAAGTGAAACAATCAAAACAAATGGAACACCTGAAACAAGTGGAACTGTTGAAACAAATGTCACCCCCGAAACAAATGGAACCCTTGAATCATTTGTAATATCAGCTTCGATAGACATTTTGGGGGTTGAGGAAGTGACTAGACCTGTAACCGACTCAGACAGCTTTGGTGATAGTTCAGTGACTGTCGCCCCAATGGAATCAACTTCCTCTGCCCTTCTCCCTGAGGTCCCTCTGCGGCCTACAACTGCTAGCTTGCATTTTCCAACCACTGCTGCTTTCAACACTGTTCTGTCGCAGACCACCCAGCCGGTGTTTAATGGTGAGAGTGCCTCGTATGCCCCCTCTGTATCTGACACTTTGTCCTTCGTGCATGCAAGTCCTGTCTCCCCCTACTCCTTAAGCAGTGTGTTGTCTGAGCCCATCCCTGACTGGGACATCCCGTACACTGTTTCCATGCTGGTGTCTGGTGATGCACAGTCTATCACCCCTTCCCCTTCCTACCCTACCCTATTCCTCACTGGCTCCGTGTCTTATTTAGACATGGAGCCTGTCTCTAGTGGTGGTTGTAATGATGATGATGGTGATGATGATGTTTTGTCTGGGTCTATCTCGACTGACCCCCAGTGTAGTAGTACTCTTCCCCTTCAAACGTTACCAGAAGCGACCGTGCAGCCAAATAATGCAGCCATGCAGCCAAACAATGAACACGACCTTCTACACCCCTCTGAGAGACCGAGTACAGTCTCCGTGCTGAGCACTCTTGGATATCTCCAGCCTTCGGTTTCTGTCTCTAGGGACTACTCGCTGGTGATGACAACCCTTGACTCTGATGCTTCTCTCTCAGGTAGCATTGGGGACACTTGCCTGCCGACGAAGTGGGTAGATTCTTCTCTAGTAGCTCCTACTTTTAGTCAAGACAGTGGCACATCTAGTGAAATCTCTTTGCATGCCTCTCTAAACAGCCTGCTGCCCTCCTCTACTTTGGGATTGTCCCCTTGTAGTGGTCTCTCGGGTGACCTATCTAGTCCTCTAGATCTAGATTCATTTCTGTCCACCTCCACTGCCAGTACTCATCTGTGCAGTGACACAGACTTGGACCTCAGTGCCGAGGGTCTTTTGTCTTCTCTTCCCTTTTCCACAAAGGCTTCTAGTGACCTCAGCATTTTTGTTGCAGCCACCATCAGCAGCGTTGCACAAAGTGCAGCTGGAGAGCCCCAAGGAGCAGGTACTCCTGTAAGATCTTCAACCATTGTGCCAACCTCTACTCCAGTGTTCAGATCCTTACCAACTCCTGTGGTAACCCCAACCCTTGTGCCAACCTCTGCCCCAGAATCCATCTCTGCGATTGTTCCTGTTGTGCCCCCAACTGTTGCCCTCTCCTCTGCTCCAGAGTCCAGTTCCATTCCTACACACTCTGCTGATGGGCAGCTGGAGAACAGTGCCTCAGGATGGGCACTTGATTTAGATTGGGGCCAGAGCTCAGCATCTGGAGATGAGAGTGTCATCCCATATATTACCACTCCCTCTCCTACAGAGGTACCTCCTGACGAGGTGGAGGATGGGAATGAGGAGCACTCTTCCTCTTTCTACTTCGAGGGTGAGAACGAGACAGAAGCTATCGACTTCAGGGTCACCCTGCGGCCCAGTCCATCCTGGACTTTACGAGGAAGTGGGGAAGAGGAGAGCGGATCAGGTGACAACCTCACAGACACTGAGACATCTTCAGACTTCAGTATTCCAGAGCGCACTGAGAGGGATTCAGAGGAGGAAACAGTGGAAGGTAAAGCTCTTGGTTACTGTCGTCCATTCCTGAAGGTGCCTCTTGATTTAGCCTTGCTGAGTGAAGTTTGATCAATAAATCATCAATGAAGAGTTTAAGTGTCTGAAAACTCTTGGCTCAAGGACAACTAATCCATCCTAAAGTTTGAATGCCATAATCCACCTCAAATGTAATCTAAACAACTAAAACCTCATCCAGAAAGTGCACTGTAGAAGTTAGATAGCTGGGAAGGTAAGACTTGAAGAGCTCACTACAGCGTCCTTAATTAACGTATACATCAAAGCTTTAGACAAGTTAGGCTAAGTGCCATAAAATGTGTTACTAAAGAAACATCATCTTACTTAGAAAATCCCATCATCAATATGTGTCTTGTTCCTAGTCCCATGTGATTCCTGTGTCTTCTGTGTTGTCTTGCTTGTTATTCATGTGATTTGCTAAAAATGTGTTTTAGCATGCTCACGCCTGTCATCAGAAACATACCAACAGCATGTTTTCCATCTCAAGTCAAAATCAAGAAACCTGGTTTCACATTTTTACATTAGCCATTACTGCAGCCCAGTGCTTCCCAAACCTGTCCTGAAGGACAGCACTGCACATTTTTATGTTGCCCTTATCTGACACACCTACTTCAAGTCTTGCAGTCTCTACTAATGAGCTGATGAGTTGAATCAGGTGTGTTAGATGAGAGAGAGATCCAAAATGTGTTGTGCTGGGGGTCCTCCCAGGACAGGTTTGGGAACCACTGCTGTAGCCATTTATTTATGGGATCAATTTGTAGATTTATTAAGTGGTATATTATATGTTAGAAAGTCTGAATAGCAAATTAAATCGCATGGAGGCTTAGCATCTGAGCTAAGACTTGGTTTAGCTCTGGGAAATAACAACTATGCCTCCATGGGATAACAGTAATTGTACTGTTTATCCAGCAGAGGGCAGCAAAACTCTTATATACATATACTCACTAGTAAGTGACAGCTGGCAGTGGCAGCATTTTGTTTTGGCTGGGATGCTGAGGTCATCTCAGACAGTCCTAGGCCAGGTCTTAATCTCTCAAACGTGTCTATCTGTAATGAATCATGACCTGTGAACTCTTTAGCTTCTTTGTGTCAGACCAACTCAAAACACATTTCTGATGGAATAGATTAAGTGGTGCTATGCCAATCCTTATGGATGACATACTGTTTATAGCATCTTTAAGAATCAAAGAGAAACTGAGTTAATATCATGTGGTGATGGCTTGACCTCAGTATCATGTCAAGGAACAAAAGGTGGTTTGTTTTGACAAAATTTGTCATTTCATGCAGATTTTAACTTTAATACAAAATAGCATCTTTAACCAAAAATGTTTTTTTGTTGTTGTCATTATCAACAGAATTGATTGTACTTTCGATTTAACATAGGTATTTATTCATTGTTTAATCATGCAATTTTAAAATCAAAGCCATTTTTTATTTTCTCATTGATGTTATTTTATATTTTCTCAGTTACTCCATGACTTAACGTGTACTGGTTTGCAAATGATGTCACTTTAATCATATAGTAGATTAACCTGAATTTGTGTTACAATTTAACAAAGTGTGAGTTCCACTGGAATTCAAGGTGTGTAAAAAACATTTTACAAGGTGAGTTTGTTTCCAGTGTATATCATACATTTTCTATTGTTAATTACATCAGTGCATTGAATATGTTCGAGTCTGATAGGATACTGAATTTCCTGATTCTAAAAGAAAACATTGATTATTGATAATGCTCTGATCTGAGGAGGGTGTTTTTGAACCCATAGACGCCAGTAACAGCAGTCATGAGTCGCGGGTGGGCCTGGTGAACAGCATTGAGCGGCACAAGAAGGCTGTGGTTCCTCTGGCTGTGGTCTCCACCCTCACCTTGCTGAGTCTCATTGTTTTGATTGGCATTTTTATCTACTGGAGGTAAGTCTTATAGGTAACAGCATCTTCACAAAAAGACTCCTGTTTGTCTTTTAAATTCTATAATTTATATTATTATATTATATAAATTTAAAAAAGTGTGGATATATATTGCTGACCCTTAAAATTATTAAATAACATTTTCATAATATTTTTTAAATGAATAAGAAGTTACCAGATGAAGCACAATTCTTGATTACCCAAGCAAGCTTCTTGTTTTTTTTTTTTTTTGTAAACTGTTTTGGTGTTGGTCATGCATAGCTGACTCAGACAGGCATGGAAAACAAATATAGACTTCCTCTGAGACAGCTGTTCATGATTTCCATCATATTGTTACTAATCCATAATCATAACAATCGTCGATAAGGAGGGGAAGGGGGAGCAGTGTGGCCCATGAGAGGCGTGTTGTCTGTCTGTGATGGGGGTCTAATCTTGGGCACAGACCCAATCTCACACCCACCGGGTGAGGGCCCACCTCAAAGGGAAGCAAGATAAACAAGCCATGATGTGGTCTGTGTGTGTGAAAGCGGCCAGAATTCACACCAAAGCGATAAAAATGGTCCTTCCACACCAGGATGGAAGTCTGGAATCCTGTTTTCCTTCAGATATTCCCAACCGTGAAATAAGCAACTTTGGCAATCCCATCAAGAACATGTCTCGGATGTGTAAACAGTTTAGCGGCACAAGATTGTACATTTCTCATTTCGATGTGCCTCTTGACCCATCAACATATTGCTCATGTTTGACTTTTTGTTGTTACACCGTGAAGATTGCGAGGAGATTAAATCGGTAATCTTGGAGCCAGTGATTAAATATCCGATACGCTGATCTGTTGTTTGTGGGCCTACAGGGAACACATGCTGCCAGGCTGGAGAAAGAACCTCCACGTGATTATGTTCAACACGACCAAGTCATGTTCATGCCTTGTTAGTGCAGCCGTGGGTGGTTCAATCTCAGCAGAACATGGGCATGTACGACTGCTTGTCCATCTGTAACTACATGGTGCTCATTTGGAGAGCAGACAGATGCGCACTTAATGGGACGCCTTGAAATATTAGCGTTAAATCTGTGTCGCCCAACGTTGTGGTCACTAATCCCTTCCAAGAAGTTAGACAAAACAGCTTCCGGTTAAGGAAGTCCTCTGAATGATCCTGTTAAAAACGTGTTGTGGATTAGATTAAATATGGTTTTTGTGTTTATGTTTTAAGCTTGGAGTTCAGTCTCAAGCACATACGTGAATAAGACATGGAAATAATCAAAGATTGTGTGTGAGAACTGTGTATTTTTCATGTGTTTTTTATTCACGTTGTGTGGAGGAAATTTGCTTAGTACATGCACTTTAGATGCTATTCAGTGAACAGTACTTCTATTAAATAAAGTGCTGGTAGAAATAGTGTTTAATGCCATTACAGGAGATGTTTTCAGACTGCTCATTTCTACATTGAAGACAGCACATCACCCAGGGTGATATCCTCCTCGCCAATGTTGAGCCCTACAGGTAACAGGCACACTTTTTCATTATCATAACAGGAACTTTCTGTTGATACTAATGATATTTGGGTCAGTAATGCGATTCTTGTCTTCTTTAATTAATATTAAAAAAATAATAATAGCAATTCATATATTTAATGACTTATTTATACCTCTTCTATGATTAGCATGATATATGTTTTTGAAGTAATTTTAATATTTTTTTTGAGATGTCTGAATGGTGCATAATATCATGTGATATAATGAAGAAAAAAATAATGAAATTCTTTATGCCAAAAAGCTTTTAAGGTTTTCTTTTAATCTTTTATTATTATTATTATTTAGAATAAAACAAATTTAAAAAAAAATGCTTGTAATATTTGAAAAATTTGTCATGTGACACGACCAACATGCAGAAAAAAAACATGATATCATACAGATAACCCCTGCAGACCCTCATATGACTGTGTGCAAAGGTCAATAGGTCCCTTAAAATAACATATCAATGTCATGTGGTGCAACTCCCTTTACAAACGAATATTTATTATCTAAATAATTACCTTGAAAAAGTATGTAAAAAAATTTTTTTTTAACATCAATTGATTTATGTAATTTTTAAAAATTGATTAAAATGCACACTCATGTGTTTTCAAAGTGTTAAACCACATGACATTTTTGGTTCCCACAATGTAGGCAAAAACTGACCAAAGTGCAAATTCATCCAGCCATAAATAAATCCAGGTTGTTTCACATTAGTGTTAGCTAATAATATCATTTCTCTGAATAGGACACGCCATAAATCCTTTTCAATGCTATTTTTTGTCATTAGTGATTGTATTTTGCACTTCCAGGTGTACATGAACCCCAGTCAGTAAAGCAATTTGTAAAGCACGTGACCGAGCTTCACAACACCAACTCATTTTCCAGAGAATTTGAGGTTCGTATCCCATCATCCCCCTTTCTTTTGACACTCTTCAAAGGACTGCTGTCTTATACGAGCCTTGAAGTATCAGATCAACATGTCATTAAGACATAGCTTATAAATGAATTGTTTGGTTCATTCAGGCACGATTACTCTGTGTCTGTCCGTTCAAGCATGAACGCAGGTTGTTGATAATGCATGAGAGTTATAATTAGGTCAGTAACGCGCTCGGTTCTATATTCCAGTCAGGTGCACAAAAAGACCCAGTTACAGCTTAATTAACATCAATCAGTGTCAGATAGTAGATTCTCACCATAACATTAATTTATTCACACTTGATTAGATCATTCAAAAATCAAGCAAGCTTTAATTGGACACAAACAAGGCAGTAAACTTAATTAATAGTTCTTGTCATAAGCACCACGTTTGAAAAAGTGATGTATGTTTTTCATAAGTTTGAGAACTGTGTTGGTTTTTGTGTTATGGCTGAATTAAAAGTTTATTTTCCTCACACCCACTAGTGATATGTTTTGTGGCAGGCTACTTAAGTTGAACACACACACAATGCAAACTGTAGTGTTTAAATGCATGTTCTGTTCAATCCATGACAGCACGGCTTTGGATTCTGTCCATTTTGATTGATCATAATTGATATTTGTGGCTATATTCATTCATACAGCAATGAAAAAGATTCCTGAAAATTAAGAGAAATGCAGAGCAAAAAGTGAATCATTCCCTAGATCAAACCAAAACCTCAAAAGGACAGTTCAGGACAGTGAACTCAAAGAAAAAGAATTTCCTATCTCACAACCAATTCATGTGTATTTAACAAAGTGGCTAATTCAAACGGTTTGTCTAAACTCCAGTGACGGGCAGTTTTAGGGGAGGGGTTATGAGTAGGTCATTCGTACGAATTTGGAAACTTGTAAAATATGTATGATTTAAAATAAAAAGTATGAATTCATAAGAGTGAGGTTGTGGAAATTCACACGAATTAGCCACCTCTTAAAATACGTACAAATGTAACTGCACATATTACAAATTGAAAAACACATAATTTGGATATATTTCCAACTTTCTGCATTTATAAAAATTAAAGAAAAATATTTGAAAGATTTTTTTCATTTCTACTTGCTCATAATTGAAGCTTTATTTTACAATTGTAATTATTAATCATAACTGCAACTTTATATCTCACATTTATTGTTATTATTAATGTAAAGCTGCTTTGCCACAATTTGCGTTTTAAAAAGCGCTATATAAATAAAGGTGACTTGACTTGACAATTAAGACTATATCTCATAATTGTGACTTAATGCCTCATTATTTCACAATTGCAACTTTATTTCTTATAATTGTGACTTTGTATCTTAAAATTGCAGCTTTATCATAATTGTGAATATTTCTCATAATTGCAACTTTGTTGCATAATGTGACTTTATATTTCACAATTGAAACATTATTTTTTTATATAACGTATCGTTCTATTGACCAATCAGCATCCAGAACTGGAATTTGCAGTCAATACTTAAAATGAACAAAATCCAACCCAGGCTGCCAGTGCTTTTGCTTTATGCTGAGTTTTGTTTTTGTTTATAAATGGTGCCTGGTTTGTTATTGTCTTTCATTGCTTTTCGCATTCTCACCCCCCATTAGATATTGAAAGAGTATTTTGAGGTAAGCTACATCTCCCTTTTAATTTGATTGCTTTTGATAGCTTTAGCATGTATTTGCGATGCTCACCTGTTTGCCCCTGTTGTGAAGTCTTTGACTGTGTCTTTGATGTTTGGTTAAGGCAGATTGTTGGAATAGAGGGTTGTTTGTGATTTTAGGAAGTTCAGACGTGCACCGTGGACCTTGGAACAACTACAGACTGTTCCAACCATCCGGACAATAAGAACAAGAACAGATACGTCAACATTTTAGCCTGTGAGAACAACCGTTACAATAAATAAGCATTAGTTGCATGTTTCCAATGATATAAAATGTTCATATCTTGGATTACATTTTTAGATGACCACAGCAGAGTGCGACTCGCACCCCTGAGCGACAAAGATGGAAGAAGCGGAGGGGACTATATTAATGCCAACTACGTGGACGTAAGAAACTTTACTTTAGCTCAGAAGTGTTGACAAGCAAATCGTGATAATTATTATTTAATCAGTGAGGCATGACTACCTCAAAGTACAACTGTTTAACTAGCAGATATGATTAAAAAAACTTTTTTGAAAAAGTTTGAAAAAAAAAAAAAAACTGATTTGCTATTAGAAAGTCTATCTTACAAATCTTAGAAAGTCAGGCATGGTGGCACCTTTAGTGTGGGAAAGTACTTGAGCCCCTATTGTAAAATTGTGTCACCTGAGATGTTCTTTCAAAGTTTAAACGTAGAGTGCTAGCTTTATTTGTCTCTTCTTTCTGTTTCACACAAGGGTTTTAACAAACAGAAAGCCTACATTGCAGCACAAGGGCCCTTAAAGTCCAGCACACTGGATTTCTGGCGGATGGTGTGGGAACAGAACGTGGGAGTGATTGTTATGATCACAAACCTGGTAGAGAAAGGAAGGGTGAGCTATTTTATAAAAGTCTACCTAAACTGATTGATGTTAAGTCTGATACTTAAAGGATTAGATCACTCAATCTATCATCATCGACATTGTTGTGTGGCTTCAGAAGATTTGGAATGTCACGTGGAAGAAGATGAGAATGAGTGACAATTTATATTGATATAAATATGATGTAAATAGATGTTCACAATGACCAATTGTTTGTCCATTTCTCAGAGGAAGTGTGACCAGTACTGGCCTATGGAGAACCAGGAAGAGTATGGCTGTTTTTTGGTAACTGTAAAGAGCACAAAAGTCCTTGCGTATTACACCCAGAGAACCTTTACCATCAGAAATACCAGCATAAAGAAGGTATCAAGCATGGACACACAATATCTCTGTACCATATTGGATATTTAATTGTTCATGCTCATTTCCACTATTTTTATAGTTATATTATCTTTGTACCCTTTAAAAACTAATAATGAATATCCATTTTAATACTGTACATCAATGTTGTGGTGACTAAATTTAATTTGCATTTAAAACAGCTGATTAGATTTTTTAGTATTTTAATTTAAATTTATTTAGACCAGTGTTATTTTTGTATTCTTGAGATACTATTATAGTTTATTAGTGCTTTGAATTAAATTTTGTTTCTATTTTCATTTTAATTTCAGTAAGCTTTTTTTTTTTCAACTAAATGAAAATAAAAAGCGTTTTGGCAAGCTAGCTGAAATAAAATTTCAGTTTCATTTATTTCTTTCAAGCAACAATTTTTTTATGTTTTTAGTTTGTTATAATAGTTACAACCCTGGTTTAGAAAAAAATAATTTAGAGTTCTAATATTAGTAATAAATTTAATTATTTTATTGTTTTTGTTAAAAGGATCCGTTTTGAATACATTACATGTATGTGTGTGTATGTATGTATGTATATATATATATATATATATATATATATATATATGCCATTTTTTTTTATTTATTTAGGGTTCTCAGAAAGGTCGTAGTAATGAGAGGACGGTAACACACTACCACTACACACAGTGGCCAGACATGGGTGTACCCGAGTATGTCCTCCCTGTGCTTTCATTCGTCTACAAGTCCTCTAAAGCCAAAACAGATGACATGGGTCCAGTGATTGTACACTGCAGGTGGGCTACAGGACTTTCTTTTATTGTAGCAATTGTCATATTGTATATTTTACATTTCTTATGTGTTTGTGTTTAGTGCTGGTGTGGGCCGAACAGGGACCTACATAGTGTTGGACAGCATGTTAAAACAGATTAAAGAGCAGGGGACAGTCAACATTATGGGCTTCCTCAAACACATTCGTACACAACGGAACTATCTAGTTCAAACGGAGGTGAGTGAACAAATAAAAATTTTTCTTACAAACGGGGCAGTCGTGGCCTAGTGGTGAGGGAGTTGGGCTTGTAACCTGAAGGTTGCTGGTTCGATTCCCACGCCGGCAGGAATTGAAAGTGGGGATTGTGAATAAACAGCACTCTCTCCACCTTTGATACCACGACTAAAAGTGCTCCCCTTGTAAGTCGCTTTGGATAAAAGCATCTGCTACATGATGAAAAATGTTTACTGCTTAATACTTGCATCCAAATAAAAAGAAACCATAAAGTAAATTTTTGATGACCAAGTGTCGATCAAGTAACATTTTAATGATCTGTTGGTCTGGTACCCTTACAGGAGCAGTACATCTTTACCCATGATGCTCTAGTTGAGGCCATTTTGAGTCGAGAGACAGAGGTACCGTCAAGCCATATCCATCAGTATGTTAACAACCTCCTGACCCCAGGGGCCTCATGCAAGACATGCCTGGAAAAGCAGTTTAAAGTAAGTGTAATCTTAGAATTTAAGTGATTTCTGAAGATCACAGCTGGAAGCATTTGTCACCACAGATGAATTGGAGTAGAATATAACAACCTCTACATGACAACGACCTTGTGATTGCAGCTGGTGTGCCAGTCGAATGCCAAACAGAACGATTACACCAGTGCCCTGAATGACTGCAACAGAGCAAAGAACAGGAGCTGCTCTCTGATTCCTGGTAGGTTCACAAAACTACAGCATTTATTGTTATTCATCATTTTACAATAGATGGATGAATGGACAGATGATATAGACAGACAGATAAATAATTTATATATATATATATATATATATATAAACAGATCGAGACAGATATAAATAAACAGACAGATAGATAGATATAGATAGATGTAGACAAAGACATAGACAGACTATCTGTCTGTCTATTGTGACATACGGATGGATGGACGGACAGATATTTAATTCCACAAAGTGCCATCACTTTCCGTGTGTTTTACAGTGGAGAAATCTAGAGTGTGTTTGTCCACATCAGCAGGAGAGACATCAGACTACATCAATGCCTCATATGTCATGGTGAGACATTCAGTGTTTCTGAAGACAATTCTCTCTAGCAGGTCATGTACAATAATATTAAGACTCATTCATGCATTTGTATCAGGGCTATCGGCAGAGCAAAGAGTTCATCATTACCCAGAATCCTTTACCCAGCACAGTGAAGGACTTGTGGAGGATGGTGTGGGATCACAACACACAGGTTATTGTGTCATTACCGGATACGATTAGCACGGTTAGTACTATGGTAAACAGACACTACTTTATAGTGTCATAATTAAAACAACCCTAAATATTAGTATTTTAATTTTACAGTTGTAATGTTTCTTTAAGTATTGTTCTTAAATACGTGATTTTTTATTTTTATTTTACACTGATAAATTACAATTGTAATATTGCTTTTTTTAGTTTTATATAGTAAATTATGTTTTTATTTTGTATAATAATGATATATATTTTTTTTTTATTATTATTAGTATTATTATTTTATAGATTTCCCCCAAGACAGCCCTGGATCACCTGCATACTCTGTTGATCTTCCAGTGTTGAATGAAACAGATTGTCCTTTCATTCATCTCTCATTCACTCTCTCCCTCTGCCGTTTTCTTTATTCCTTTCCCAGGCAGAAGACAGCGAGCCAATCATATTCTGGCCCACGAGAGATCAGCCAATCAGCTACGAGACGTTCTCTGTATCGTTAAGAGAGGAGGGTCACGTGTGCCTGTCCAATGAAGACATGTTGATAGTGCAGGATTACATCTTAGAGGCGATACAGGTAACATAAGATCTGCTGCACAGCCAATCAGATTTAACAGCTAACATTAGAAACCGAAAGAGGATCTGAGATTGGATCTATAATGCCGATATGATACAAAAGCTTATGGATTCAGAGAGATGTAAATGAGCGATTTCTGTGCGTCATTTCTCGAAAATCATTCAAAAACAAAAACGCAGGCATCTGTTTTTAAGATTGCAATTGATGACTGGCGTACGATAGTGGAAAATGTTAGGAGCCGCAAATGGCCACTGACGGAAGCGAGAACAGAGTCTGTTAAACAACGCATCTGCTGCTTTTCACACACTTAGCATTAAACCATCTGTATCTGCTGAATCACACCCAGACCACATACACCTGATAATAAACACGTACACAATCTTAATTGATCCATTTTCTCTCTTTTCAGGATGATTTTGTTCTAGAAGTGAAGCATTACCGGACGCCACGCTGGCCCAACCCAGACAGTCCTATTAGTAGCGTCTTTGAGCTGATCAACATCATCCAAAAAGAGTCTGACTCCAAAGATGGACCCATGGTCATACATGACGAGTGAGTTGCATCTTGGCCCTGAAGGCGATGCACACTGTGTCTTGGAAAAGACAAGTTATGTCTGTTCCAGAAGCTAGTGAGCCGCCTCACTGTCTGCCGTCTAAAAAGATCACCATGAATTTCCAGGCTGGTTTATGATGGTCTAGATGTTGGACCAGCTGTTAAACAGTAAAAAGCAATAATAAATTAAATCATTTGGTTTTTATACGGTCATTGCGCTAAAACCAAAAGAATTTATTAAAATGTTACCTGGGGAATATCTGGTTTGTACAGGGAGTGCAGAATTATTAGGCAAGTTGTATTTTTGAGGATTAATTTTATTATTGAACAACAACCATGTTCTCAATGAACACAAAAAACTCAATATCAAAGCTGAATATTTTTGGAAGTTTTAGTTTTTAGTTTTTAGTTTTAGCTATTTTAGGGGGATATCTGTGTGTGCAGGTGACTATTACTGTGCATAATTATTAGGCACCTTAACAAAAAACAAATTTATACCCATTTCAATTATTTATTTTTACCAGTGAAACCAATATAACATCTCAACATTCACAAATATACATTTCTGACATTCAAAAACCAAACAAAAACAAATCAGTGACCAATATAGCCACCTTTCTTTGCAAGGACACTCAAAAGCCTGCCATCCATGGATTCTGTCAGTGTTTTGATCTGTTCACCATCAACATTGCGTGCAGCAGCAACCACAGCCTCCCAGACACTGTTCAGAGAGGTGTACTGTTTTCCCTCCTTGTAATTCGCACATTTGACGATGGACCACAGGTTCTCAATGTGGTTCAGATCAGGTGAACAAGGAGGCCATATCATTAGATTTTCTTCTTTTATACCCTTTCTTGCCAGCCACGCTGTGGAGTACTTGGACGCGTGTGATGGAGCATTGTCCTGCATGAAAATCATGTTTTTCTTGAAGGATGTAGACTTCTTCCTGTACCACTGCTTGAAGAAGGTGTCTTCCAGAAACTGGCAGTAGGACTGGGAGTTGAGCTTGACTCCATCCTCAACCCGAAAAGGCCCCACAAGCTCATCTTTGATGATACCAGCCCAAACCAGTACTCCACCTCCACCTTGCTGGCGTCTGAGTCGGACTGGAGCTCTCTGCCCTTTACCAATCCAGCCACGGGCCCATCAAGACTCACTCTCATTTCATCAGTCCATAAAACCTTAGCAAAATCAGTCTTGAGATATTTCTTGAGATAGGCCCAGTCTTGACGTTTCAGCTTGTGTGTCTTGTTCAGTGGTGGTCGACTTTCTGCCTTTCTTACCTTGGCTATGTCTCTGAGTATTGCACACCTTGTGCTTTTGGGCACTCCAGTGATGTTGCAGCTCTGAAATATGGCCAAACTGGTGGCAAGTGGCATCTTGGCAGCTGCACGCTTGACTTTTCTCAGTTCACGGGCAGTTATTTTGCGCCTTGGTTTTTCCACACGCTTCTTGCGACCCTGTTGACTATTTTGAATGAAACGCTTGATTGTTCGATGATCACGCTTCAGAAGCTTGGCTATTTTAAGACTTCTGCATCCCTCTGCAATATATCTCACTATTTTTGACTTTTCTGAGCCTGTCAAGTCCTTCTTTTGACCCATTTTGCCAAAGGAAAGGAAGTTGCCTAATAATTATGCACACCTGATATAGGGTGTTGATGTCATTAGACCACACCCCTTCTCATTACAGAGATGCACATCACCTAATATGCTTAATTGGTAGTAGGCTTTCCAGCCTATACAGCTTGGAGTAAGACGACATGCATAACGAGGATGATGTGGTCAAAATACTAATTTGCCTAATAATTCTGCACTCCCTGTATGTTAGGGGGTGTTCACGCAACAAAGTTTTTGGGGCCTGAAAACACAAAGTTTTGAAAACAGGTTTCAAAGTGCTAGTTTTTGAAAAGAATACCATAATCGTCTACCAAACTAGTAACTACCAAAACAAAAACGGTGATGTTATGAGCATGCGTATTACGTGTTCAGTCTATAGTGCGTTAGTGACTCTTTACAAAGTGATTATATATTAGTGGCGTGCAGTCCATATGAGCTGCGAATGCGCTGCATACCCAGGCCATTCGTGGACTGGCTGATTGACCCTCCGCAAACAGTTTGATTGACAGGCGATTTGACAAATCATTACCCCGAATCTGCCATTTTGTCTGACAAAGCAGTCAGGGTAGTTAGTAGATTAACATTGGTGAGCTTGAACTTCAAAAATTTTGTGTACTCGCGTCTTTCTGCGCTTGAAACAGCATTCCTTTTGATTTCCATTCATGTTTATTGGTTCATGAGCCGCTTGAAGGAGCTACAGCGATCTGTCACGACACGTTAAAGAGACACTATACGCTATTTATTGTTTAAACTTCTTTCAAATATTACAATATATTAAATATGAAACCGTTTCATATGTCTGTCGACACGTTGTCAGTGTCCTCTTTGCTCCGCAATTTATTTTTCACTATGTGAGAACATGATGTGTGGCGTGAGAGCACATTGCTTGTTGGACAAAGCAACAGAGGGGGCGGGTCTTTGCGAAGCATCAATTAAAATTAACACTATAAATTAAATTCCTTTGTTTGAGGTCTACCATAAAGCTTACATAATAAAATGTTGGCAATGCGTATGCAACTGTCCGTCATATATTTATTTGCAAAACCACAGTAATTTTCTTGAAATCTGCCAGTGACGGAGGTGTATGTTGATCTTGCCGCAGCTTTGCCGGCTACGCTCTGTTGTTATGTATCGTCGTCACTGTCGCGCGTTCTCATTGTTTTATTGGCCTATGAAGGATTCAGAATGCAGCTGAATAGCTGTCCACGAATCGCTCGCCAAAGCACAAATCACATTGTATTAGATGCAAAACTATCTAGACCGAATCAAATTAAAAAGTCATAAATGAAACTGTTTTCATAGTATTTTCTTTTCTCCGTAAGGAAATGTATTTTTATGAAAACTTACAGGCTAAGATGTTCAGCAGATTGTAAGCAGATCTACTGTAACTATCAGAGTTTGGAATTGAGTTTGGTATTCATTTGTTAATGGCACCAATTTGCATTATTTCAACGTACTTTTAAAAAGAATGCTTATATTTTTATTTATTTATTTATATTGGGCTTAATTATTATTTGTAAGTAGGCTACTAATAGTTCTAATTATGTTGTAGGCTACTCATTTTTAATTCTTAAAAAGGCACAATATGTAAAATTTTTATATTAAAATATTCAAAAACCCCTTACACAGTGTTGTATATTTCGTTCAGCTATGTACTTAATGATCCTAAATATTTCCAAGAATTTGTAAATTCAGAGAAATTCACAATTTTAAATAGTGCCCTGTCCCTCTCGTCACCCGCACCTGTCAATGACGTAACATCTGCGTTATCCCTGGTTTCCAATTGAACTGCACAGTAACCGTTGCAAAATGTTGTTTTGTTCAAACATTATGGATGCACACATAATTTGACTCTACAGGGAGTACCACTTGTGTTTCAGTGCTCATGGACAAAAGGAGAAACTGAGCAGAACACAGAAAATTAAGTATTGAAGGGTTGAGCTAATATATATATATATTAGTACTTTTCATTATAATTTTACAGAGAATATATTAAGTGAATAATACAACAGAAGTGCAAACTATTCATGTTTTTGCGGTGCAAGGAAAGAGAGATAAAATAAATATTTTTCCAGTAACCATTAATACTGCTCAAAACTGAAATGTCAAGTGCAGTTTTATTTTAATTACTATTAAAATACCATTACATTTTGATTACTATTTATATATATATATATTTTTTTTATTTAACATTTTTTACATGAGATCTTTTTACAGAACCCCTTGTGGCTCACTGTGAGTCTCTGGAAAAACCTTGCTTTAATATTTAATCTCAATACTTTGGTTAAATGCATACTAGTATTTTATTCAATATATGTATATATTACCGGAAATATGTTCATGGATTGCATTATCCTTGATAGATACATGCATTGCTTGTCAAAACGAGGTATCTTAGCAGGCAGCATAAGTCAGGAGCACATGTATGATGCCAGAAAATACTGTGTAGGATGGCGGCTCACAAGAATTAAGCACTGAGCATGCTTTATCATCGATTAATAATGTCAACGTCTTGATTTTTGTAAAGGCATCATTTCTGTTGCTTGTGTACCTGCAGACATGGTGGTGTGACTGCGGGGACGTTCTGTGCGCTGTTCACTCTCCTGCAGCAGCTTGAGGCAGAGAGCGTGGTGGACATCTACATGGTGGCCAAGATGATCAACCTCATGAGGCCTGGAGTCTTCACTGACATTGTGAGGGTTCATCTAGCTACTTTCAACTTGAAAGTCTTTTGGATGGACTAGAGTAGACTTTAAAGAATGCTTGACTTCATTGTAAATACAAGATCTTGACTAAAAAATGATGCACCTCTTGATGGCAATACCATCACAATATTTATTTCAATCAAACAGTGCATCAGTTTTTGGTCAAGATCTTGTATTTACAATGAAGTCAAGCAATCTGTAAAGTCTACTCCAACACATCCAAAAGACTATCAATGAATTTAAGCTTTAGATATGATTATGTATATTTATTTATTTAAATAAAGTGAGCCACCAACTCCAGATATGCAAAAACAAAAGTTGCCACATTTCCTTTAAAATGTCTAAATGTCAATAGTCTGCAGACACACGGAAAACACTACATTTATAAATATAAATATCCTCAAATATAAAAGAGCTCAGTTCCTTAAGCACAATTGTACCTATAAAATAAAGTTTTGAAGCCAATATTGCTTATTAGCTTGAATATTAGCTGTTTATTAGTCCAAGCACGTATTAATGCCTTATTCTGCATGACCTTCTTCTACATTTATTGGATCATTTTATAGGTCTATAGTATAAATGTACCCAGGGAACTGCTTTCATAGTATGTATGAGCTCTTTTACATTTGAGGATATTTATATTTATAAATGTAGTGTTTTCCGTGTGTCTGCAGACTATTGGCATTTAGACATTTTAAAGGAAATGTAGCAACTTTTTTTTTTTTTTTTTTTTTGCATATCTGGAGTTGGCAGCAGTGATGATGATGAAAAAGTCAGTCATCAATAATCCTGCCCCGGGGTGGAATTAACTTAAATCCACAAGGGAAAATTGAATGTTTTGAGTGGTATGTTGTGGTCAAACTAGCAACATTTTCTTGTGTGCGGGTTTTTTTTTGGGGGGGGATGGATAGGATCAGTATCAGTTCCTCTACAAAGCCATCCTGAGTTTGGTCAGCACCCAAGAAGATGAGCGAGCGCTTCAGTCCTCCGACAACAACGGCACGGTCCCAGGAGGCGTCTCGAGTGCGGCCGAGAGTCTGGAATCCTTGGTGTAACCATAGTGATGAGCCGGCACAGGAAAAAGACTCGTTTTTTTCTATCAAAGAATGCTCTTGCTTTTCCCCAGTCCATCTCTGAACTGATAGCGCTCTGCTGGATGCAGCGCCGTCATTAAATGTGTGCCTTTGTACACTCCACGTTTTTATTAATTGTTTCTCTCTTAAACCGCCACCTTGTGCTAATGTCTTACGTACTAATGTCTTCTCATAGAGTCTCGTATTTATTTGCTTAAATGCTTGTTTAAAGGGAAAACAACTTTTTTTTATTTTAATACTGTTTTTTTATTAGCCCATTTTTTGTAGTAGAATTTCAGCCACTGTTTTTCATACAAATATACAAAGAAAGTGGCAAAATCAGTCATGGATAAGGGCAGGAAATAATATTCTAATGTGTAAATAATAATGCAGCAACCACATCGATGGACCAAATTTCTATTTATGTCTAGAATTTTATATTTGAGGCACTAGTGCTTTACAAGGCATGGCTGCGTTTTAATAATTTAGTCACATTTGAAATGGTGTTTTAATATTTCTGATGCCTCACTGTTTTGTTACTGACATAAGATGAAGCATTACATTCTGACACTGTTTAGCTGTACAAGATGTTTTGTCTGTTTGTAGGATTAAATGAAACAAGAAAGCACACAAGTAGACTGGGCTGTTCATGCCGGATATTTCACGGGCTTGGAAATGCATCAACTTTGCAATAAGGTTCATTAGTTAACATGAACTAATAATGAACTTGTTTAAAAACACTTATACAGCATTTTATTAATCTTTGTTAATGTTAATTTCAGCATTTACCAATACATTAATGTTATTTCATGAACTAATATTAAAGAAGACTAACAAATACAGTAGCAAATGTATTGCTCACTTTAGTTAGGTTAGTTAAGAAATTAATGTTTAACTAATAAACCTTATTGTAAAGTGTAACCTGTTTTTTCAATATCTTTAAAAAGGATTATGTTGTGTTCAGTAATGGTGATTTTACCTCAAATTAATTTTAAATGACCTTAGTCCTTTCTTCAATAAACAAAACAAACAAACAAAAAAAAAAAAACAGTGAGGCACTTACAATGAAAGTGAATGGAGCCAATTTGTAAATGTTAAAATACTCAGTTTCACTGGTATAGCCAAAGCAATATGAGCATTAACACGAAAATTAAAATGACTTGCCAATCCTTTTTGTAAAGCTATAGCCAATCTAAAACCCTAAAATGACTGCAAAGTTAATAAGAAATCTTTACAGCACAAACAACATGTTTTTATTAAAAAAAATTAGTTCATCCCTGTAATGGCAAAAAAGAAAAGCAGTTATTTGAAATATAAATATTAAAATTTCTTTGGTCACTTTTGATAGATTTAATGCATCCTTGCTAAAAGTATTAATAAAAAAAAAAGAAAAAAGAAATACTTTATATTTACACATGCGCACACATATATATATATATATATATATATATATATATATATATATATATATATATATATATATATATATGCGATTAATCGATTTTATCATGTAAATTAAATGAATGTGAGAGCTTTTCTAAAATTGCAAGATTCAAATGACTGTTAATACCTCAAAAATGGCCCATTTCACTTCCATTTTGAGTGCCTCAATATTATATATAACTTTATTTATTTTCATTTTTTTAAGAAAACAAGGGACGAGTCCAAATTTTGTATTGAACCCAGAACAATGCTTTCGTATAATATTGGTACCAGTTTCGATCAAGATCTTTAAAGTCTCTACAATACTCTTCATATTCTCTAACATTCTCGTTTTCATCTGCCCTCGGGACAGACTCGTGTTGATTACAGTCTCCAGACAGCAGCCGCTTGGCTCGTGCGAGCTGTTAATTCTCAACTTGCTTTTCTTGTTACCTCGGCATCCTGATTGCCAAACTACCAAGAAGGTCAGAATAACAGTCCTTCAGTCTTCTCCATCTGGCTCAGGAGGTCAGATAAAGAGAACAAAGGCAGGTTTCCTTAAAGACGTTTGCCAAATAGGGTTGTTTTTCAATTAACTTCTGCTACGGCCCTCCTCAAATTCATCTTGTCTTAATTCAGCGAGACCAGGCTTCTTAAGCCACTGCATCTTCAGGAACCGATTATTATAAGTCCGTGGCTTAGGGGTTGGGTGACGAAGATGGCAGCTACATGGAGTTATGGTATAATCCCTTTGAAGAATCGCTTGTAATTATTCGCAAATTCTAATCCAGTCTGAAGAGCAAAAGGTTTCTCAATTACACAGAAATATGGGTCAAATGGCCAGACACGGTCTTGAGCGGCTACTGGTACCTTCATTTGCATTTTTAACTTCTAATAATTACAGACCCAATTATCCTGCGCTTGGTGGCCTACTTTATAGTGACCACACTGATGTGGCCCCACACCGCGAACAATGCAGATTGCGTTCATGGCCGCCATCGGGCAGTCAACACATGGGCATGAGGGGGGTGAAGGGGAATTTAATGAAGATGACAAACAATACTTCAGGAAAATAAAACAAATGCAAGAAAACGCAAACCTTTTATTGGACAAACGCAAGTTTTAAAACAACTCTTTGGACATGCTATTCTTAAAATGATTTTTAAGTCACATTACCCAATGAAGGGTTACATTAAAGTCTGAGAGTGGGGGAAATATTTTTTTTTTTTTTTTAAATAATTCCCTACAATGCCAAGTCTCACTTACAAGGAATCTTATTTTGTCAACATGGTAACAAAGGCTTACAAAAAATGAGTAACTGAATCAGTAGTATTCAACATGACATCATGTTTTGCATAAATATGAAACTGCTGCTCGTTTTGAACTCGATCGAGGCAGATGTTTAAACCCTTTGGGTGACTAGGGTAGGAAAATACTGACAGTGTATAAAGTTCGTTTTCAATGGCAGAAAGGGGAAACTGGATGGTTCTGTGACAATGTGCTTTGTGGGAGTTTATTTACACTCTCAAAAGTCTAAGGCTCCCGATTTATGACAACACTGAGAATCTGAACGATTTGTATTAGTTAAAAATGAGTGTTCATTTTTTTTTATCAGATTCAAGTTTGAAAACAAAAGCACTAACTGTTGGATTGTCCGCAGATCAAGTCATTGTGGAACATCACAATATAATCATTCGGAAACAATCGACTGCTACCGGTTTCGTTAGACGTGTGGCACAGAAAGAGTGAGAATGAGATGTCGGTGTGTGTGTGGTTACTCTGATACGGTGCTCTTGGTGATGCACCGGAGCCCCTCCTCCTGCAGTCTCTTCAGCACCGGACTGTAGATGTTCTTCGTCATCGGCACCACGAGTCCTTTAGTCGCCAGCTCACCTGCGGTCGGACGTCACACATTCACAGTGAATCAAAGCAGTGGTGTTAAGTATTTGAATAAATGTTAATAGTTAGTGTTATTGGCTAGTTTTACTGAGCATCAAAGATATTAGGAACTTTTACGCTCTACTTGAATACCTTTTTGAATAATTACATACACATTTTACTCCATTACATTTATAAGTAGTGCAATTACTAGTTACATTTTGCACGGCACCTAACTTTATCTGCTACAACATAAGTGATATCGCCATGTACAGGGCATTGAAGGTACAAAGTCTTGCGCGCTTCGCCCTTACTCAAACTTGTCAACAAGGCTACTTTACATGAATGTGAGTGCATTAGCAGGTAGTTGTGAATAGCAGGTGTTTTATATATGAGATGAGGACATGACTGCAGCCGAAAATAGAATTTAATTTTACTTAAAATTATTTCTTATTATCTGTTATATTGAGACCTTTCTGAAAGGATATCGTTTTACCTGTGCCATTTTTGAGCATTTAACTGAGACTTGAGTCTTTGTAGATGTTTAAGAGATGGTTTTGTCCACCTTGATTTATGGCAATTTTAAGGCGTTCAGTTTTATTTTGATTTTAGAAAATCAGTGAGATTGCTTTCTTCTCAAAACATGTTTCATGTTTTCACTGGGATGTCTCTTAGGTGTTGAGGAATAGTGCATCTTTAAGGCTTTTACTCATACTGAATGTAGGCTAAGAGTATCTAATTTTAACAGTATCAAGTTGAATTTCTTGGTGACTTGTAACTTGTCATTTCGCTGTAGGGTGTCTGTACTTTTACTTGAGTGTGGTTTTCAGAGCTGCATCATACATCAACGATATAATGTTTAAAATTTATTTATTTACGATTAAGACACCAAGTACACAAGGATTAATATATAATATTGGGTAATGTACCAGTTATCGGACTCTAAAAAGAAATATTCTCTATTGGTCCATCTTTCCATATCGAGTCTATAAATGAAATAACTTTTCACAAAATGTACAGTTAATGGAGCATACTGAAGTTGAGTTTAGTAACTAGCACACACTGACCGTTGAGCACCATATGGGCTGCGATGGCTGCAGGGTAGCCCACGGTTTTGGCCATGGCGGAGTATCCGTTGGGATCACCGTAAACCACCAGACTGATGTGTTTGGTCTCCAGCTCGCCCGTTGGGTGTCTGATTCCAACATCGTTCCTCATGATGATCATGTCGCGCTCGCCTTTCGCTGCACGAGATACAGTGATCCAAAAACAATGCTCACTTATGTGCAACTGAAGACACTGAACCTCATCACGTACCGCAAGGTCTGTGATGCCCCGTTGAACGACCTTTATAAACGTATTATAAATCTTCAAAGCTCTCTGAAACTCATGACACGTGGAAAACAAAGAGGAACTGGGTCTTTACCGAAGGAGAGTTTGGCCTCCAGGTGCTTCGCGAGCGCTGCTAAGATGGTGTCGGCGTGAGGAACCGGCTCTTCACTGAGCATCCCGAGCCTGATGGGATTCATCCAGTCAGTTCAGCTATGCAGCATGACTCTACTTTATTATTTACATTTATAAGTATACTTCAACATACATTTTAGACACTATAAAAAGACATCATTCATAACTTAAACATTCTATTATAGTGGCTAAAAGTGTTTGCGTAATATTTCATGTGTTGATGCATGTGTGGTGTTAGCATTGCTTTAAAGATGTTGCTACGTTGTTGCAATGCAGTTGCTGGGATGTTGTTTTGTAATGATATTGCTAGGTGGTTGCTATGGTGTTGCTATGCAGATGCTGGGTTGTTTTAAGCTTGTTAGGTGGTTGCTGTGCAGTAGCTGAGGTGTTCTAATAGGCGTTTATTACTTTATGTGGTTGCTGGGGTTTTCAATTTTTCATTAGTTGCTAGGTGGATACTATTCTGTTATGCAGTTGCTTCGGTGTACTAAGAGGTGTTTATTTCACTGTTATGAGATTGTTAGGCGTTTGCTATGCGTTTAACCTCTGGATTATTATTAAGCATTAAGAGTTTGCTTAAATCCTTAGCCCTACTCAATCCGTAGGATTTGAGCCCATGAATCTGGCATAGCTAGAGCTATGTTTGAACGCTTTATTTAAAGGCAACGGCTATTTGCACTAAGTGATTGATGCTATTTACACTATTTTTGCAAAGAAAATATCCTAAGTGTAAATAGAAATTAAATGCTATTTACACAAAGCGAAAATAGCATATTTTCTTAGCAATATATTCTATTTATACTATGTAGCAATAGCAGCATTTTATTAGCGATATGCTATTTTACACTACGTGAAAATAGAGATAGATTCTACTTATACCATGTAAACGTATCAGTTCTTTGCAATAAGAGTAAATAGTAGTTAGATGCTATCTATACTTTTTATTGGCAGATACTATTTGCGCCTCAGTATTTTTGTACATTAACAGGATGCAATAACATCATAGAGTGTAAATGATTATATTTATTAAAACTATTAGGCCTAAATGGATGCTGCCTTATAGGGAGAATAAAGACACTCCCTACACCTTCCCCTAACCCTACCCAATAAACCCTTTTAATATTATTAAACACTCATTTGCAGTTTATTTCCTCTTTGAGAACATTATTTTAATACTTATTGAAAATAAACGGTAATTCTGCAAATGGGTGATTAGAACCTGCGACGATCATGTTAAAAGTCAGGTTTGCAAGCCTTACTTGCTACTGCTACGCCACTGAAGTTGTCAAACTCTTTTTAAAACTTCAGTGTAAATAGCGTCTGCCAGCAAGGGGACTGTAAATAGACGCTTTATTTGTTCCTAAAATTGTTAATCGATTCATTAATAAATAAAGCATATAATTTATTATTTATGCTTTATTTTATTAAGCTCTAAAGCTCTCCTGATCCAGAAGCCATTGTAATTGAAGGATAAAAAAAAAATACAGTTCTTCTACCCACAATCTGAGGCTCTGCATTCTGTAGTCGTCCTTGCCGATCCGCTCATAAACAGCGTCCTCAAAGGTACTGTTGCTCTCTGTTGCGGATAAGCCAGTCAGCTTACAGAGAAGCTCTTTCTGTGTACGGGATACAATGATATTATCATACCCAGAATTAACAGTGTGTGGCTGTGTGTAGGATTACTATTCAAATGAGATTGCGCCCTTTTTAGAACACTCAAGTCTTGTACAAATATATATTTATTAAAGAAAATACAGTTTATGAATATAATGAAACATAAATCCATACCCATGAGAGAGGAGAAGCTGTGTGGCCCAACAGCGGACACGGCTCAGTGTTGATGAGTCCCAGTTTCACAAAGCCACTCATTGCAGAGGAGAATCCCTGTAGACCCATACATGCATAATATGTTGGCGCTGGATAACAGAGGCTACAATGATCTGTACAACTGATCAGCACGAATACCTTAAAGCGAAGAGTTCCTCTGATCAGCGTGTGTGCGGACTCAATCCCATACGGCTGGGCGTACGTGGTGCTGTCTCGGTTGGGAAAGCCCTCCAGGTTGAAACCGGGCATGAAGTCCATGGGCTTTGTGACATCCAGGAGAGCACCGCCAGGAGGCACACTGACAATCTGAGCAGTGATGGATGGACAGTTTTGTAAACCAAATTTTTATGCGTTTTTTTTTTTTTTTTCATTGTTTTGAAGCTTCCAGGGATTTTGAAGTGAGCCTGTATCACCTGGTTGTCTTTCAGATAGATGGCCGGACTGATGGTGTTGAGCAGGACACCGTACGGACTCCAGCTAAACTTATAACGCAGTGGGTTGTCTGAGCACTCTGGAGCAGGAAGACCACCACAAAAAGAGCTGTAAGACTCCACCTGTCAAGAAACAGTGATTTAAATTTGGAGTAACCACAAAAGCACCATGTGACTTGCCCAAATGTTCACAGAGGAGACCATACTCGACCGTTTAGTGAAAATGAACATTCAAGAAGCTGTGAATGATTGCTGAGGTCTGTCAATATGTCTTCCAGACGTGCTGATGAGCGCACCAATGGTGCGACAGTATGTCACTCTATTGCAAATACCCATCAACACATCCAACTGTGTTAAACAAACATGCAATACCTACAGTGCAACCGTCTGCCTTGGCCTGGTCGATGCACTCCATGGCCAACATGTGATCAATGCCAGGGTCCAGACCCATCTCATTGACGATGGTGATGCCAGCATCTTCGGCACTTGGGAAACAACAGCCAATCATGGTGAAGACGCATGCATATATTAATGAACTCAACCAGTCAAACAAAGATACTTTGACGCCATCATCAGTTGTTCCTCGGTTCCGTGCAACAGAATAATGGTTATCCGCTGCTACAGTTGTACAAATTCTTAAAGTGTTTATTGCAATTACATTTCATCCCTTTCTCATCAAACAACCAGACAAATGAATGGCTTTACACAAACCATACTGCGCCTAGACAGGGCTTTTTTCTGTGTCGATATGGTTAGTCATAGTAAACCTATGCGTGCCAGAGAAATATGAATGTACTTGCATCTGCTCCTGTACAATACCTATTGTTGGTAACGCGAGTTATGTAATCAGATTACTTTTTCAAGTAACTAATAAAGTAACATATATACATAAATATCGGAGTTACTTTTTCAAATAAGTAACACAAGTAAACTTTCCCATTTACTGACTGACAGCTCTCCTGTCCCAATGTTGAAAGAAATCGGGAGTGCTGAGGCGTCGTTTGCGCTGTGTGAACATGATAGCTATTCTAGACTAGTTCTCTAGACTAAATGTGCGCATTCATTTTCTCATTTACTTCTCCTGCATCCTGTTCTTCTATAATCCAAAACGGCAGCACAACTGAAAGGTTTGTTTGTTTGAATTTTTTTTTTTTTTTAAAGCAGATGCAAACGTGTCAAAATAATCCTATGCATCTTGTACCGTATATTTCAAGTGTTAAAGGTGTACTGTAGGGTCAGGCGAGAAACAAAGAGAAATAATATAACATAATATACCCAAATCAATTTATTATTCTTTTATTTTTCCAATAAAAAGGCTTAATTAACAGCTAATTTAATAATTTATATCTTGATTAATTTTATTTATAATGACTTTTTGTTAGAATTTATTGGGCGAATAAGGTATTGCTGATATCGTAACATCATAAAGCCTTATCTAGACTCTTATCAGTTTTTTTATTTTAAATAGGAATGAAAAAGGTGCCATTTTCTAATTTTTAAATGAAAAAAAAAATAATGAACTAATGATACCCATTAAAAATGATGACAGAATTTTGATTATTATGTTATCTCTTGTAAAGTAATTCATTTTCTAAGAAATAGGAAGTTCCCTACCTGCTCTGAAGCTCCTTCATGGCGGGGCTCAAGTAACTGGCGGTCACCATGTTCACCTTCAATTTAATGCAGTGCTTGGCTACTTGTGGATGAAATGCGTATGGCAGCATGCTAGATACCAAAAAACAAAAATAGTTGTGAACTGTTGGCCTTTTAAAGTGTACATTAAAGTAGAATTGCTAATGCCAAATTGTAATAGAGTGAATGCCTGATGACGATGTCGTGGTCTTTGATAAGAGACTCGAGGTGGCCTTCCTGGCTGGTGATGTCCAGCATCACGGCGATGGTGTTGGGGTACTTGGCTGCCATGTCTTCAGCCTGATGCAACAGATTTGAAGCTGCAATGCAATGATCACAGGAGACTTTCTAAGGACTGAGACTATAATTTCTACACTGCAGTAAAACAGCATTCCAGATGGATTTTGTGGCGGGAACATACCCACTGTGACCTGGGTGCCAGCGTCCCTGGTGAGATACTCGATAACTGGCCCAGACACATAGCCTGAGCCCAGCAACAGCACCCGCTTCATTCCTCCTTTCTTTAGGATCTGCTCCGATTCCCTGTTTGCCAGATGGTACAGCCATTACTACTCGCACACAAACACACACACACACACACACACACAGATACACAACACACCCCTCAGTGGCCAAGCAATCTGTGAAATCACAAAACATATCCTGCTGGATAGTGATCTTAAACCGATTGAAAGGGATGCAAAACTCACAAAAGGGGAAATCTTGTAGGATTGTCCAGGAGATGAAATCAAGAAATTTTAAAACACACCAAAGGTTCATTTTTCATTTTATGACAAGAATATACTACCACAAACACATACAAATCATCAATGGCACTTCAGGAGCAGGGAGGGTGTATCAAAAAAACCCCAAACACACAGATCTACTTCTAGATCAGCCAGTTCTCCATTCAGAATATATTCAAAGCAGTTTAAAAATCAACATTTTGCTTCATGAGTCCCCAGGGAAACGCATGTGATCCAAGCACCCCGTCGCTCAGCCTAATTGGATCTGATGCGGCACATGAGCAAAAATGTAACACTTAACCCCCAACCACCTGCATGCCTTTTTCAAAATACTATTAGACTAGACTTTTATAATAACCACTGAATATGTGTTTTAGATTAGGGTTTTGCCATTTAATGCTACTTTTAAAGGGACCACAAACTGAGGTGCATTATTTCATTACACAGCAAACTTTCACAAACAGGAAGGTTTATCACGGCCTAACAGTGATTTGTAACACCGTTAAATGGTGTTAAAGGCCCAATATGTAGTTTTTCGCCACTAGAGGTCACCGCTTTGTCTATAAATCCACCTAAATAGCTGGTCCCTTGTCTAATAAAACATCTCTTAAAGAATCTCTGGTGTTTCCATGGTTTCTTCAAAAAAACGGAAATGGAGGGTAACGCAGGTATGATGTCATTGATAGGCCGGGTTAAAATGGTTTATTTTTCTGGAGTGAAACATTCTTGGAAACATTTGAGATAATGTAAGTATACAAGTCAACAAAATATTTAATGTTCTAGTGATTTTTGGATATTTTAATGCAAAAATACTACATGTTTGCCTTTAAGGAGAATGAACTAGGGCTGTCAAATGATTAATCGTGATTAATTGCATGAAAAATAAAAGTTTGTGTTTACATAATATGTGTGTGTCCTGTGTATATTTATTTTGTATATATAAATACACACACATACATGTGTTTATATAAATATATACAAGTATGTGTATTTATATATACAAAATAAATATACACAGCAGATGCATACTTTAAACACAAATGTTTATTCTGGATGCTATTAACTGCGATTAATCGTTTGACGTGAATCGTTTTTAAAAAGCACTATAAGGTGAGGTCGTATTTATCGATGTTTGGTAAATGTTTGCAAACATAATCCAGTTGAATAGGAAACAGTAAATTCGCATGGCGGCAAAACATTTCCCATTCAGATTGAGCAACGGGATAGATGGTCACATAAATTCACTGAGTTGACCACTAGAAATCTGTTAGGTTTGAAAGTGACTACTGTGAGCTGTGCTTAATACTGACAATAAACCTTTTTTTGTATGCAAAATTTAGAAAAATGAACACACCGCCTCGAGTGGCTTATAAATCAGTGGCAACAGCAATTTCCTAAAAGACAATTTATTATAGGAATGTGCAAAACAGCATATTTTCAAAATCTGTGGGTTGCTTAAATGACTAGAATTAGTCTGCATAATAACTCGAAATACAGGTTTGCCAAATGAACAGGTTTAGATGGAATCACTGGAATTTTAAAACCAACAGTAAGAGTTGAAACGCAATGGGAAAATGTGTACGGCTGCAATTTTCATATTTATTTTTTATAATAAAACAAAAACGCAATAAAATTATAAAGAAAAATAAAATGAAAGGATAAATTATGACACTAAAATGCAATAACATTTAAAAAAGTTAATTAATAACAATACAGTATTTGTATGAAACTAAATACTTTCTAGCAGTAATAAAATAAACTATGACTTAATTCTAAATGTTAGTTTTATAACAAAACGTAAGATTACTAAAATGATTTTATAACAAATTATAATAGTTTTTAGCGAAATATTTTTAACACTCAAAATAATATTTAAAAAAAACAAAACAATTTAAAATGAATTAAACAATAGTACACAATCATTTTGTATATATTGCGCTATGCATCTCAGATTTAAGCACATTACAATGAAATATTCTTAATCGAGAAGCAGTGGCTCTCTTACAAGGACAAATAAATCAAAACAAGTCAAATGGTGTGTCTTTAAAGCCTTCCATTGATTAAATGGAGGTCAATGTTGGCTTGTGGGTGGCTTAATTAAGTATAGACCACAAAGGACACAGACTTACAAACTCAGTCTAATGTTTTGTCAGCCTAGTTCTTCACCCTTGAATGAGACAGAGATGGCATAAAAGAGCTCTATTAGAGTGTTCTGAGAAAGACGTGTTGACTGCAGGAAGCATTGATTACGACTTGAATGAGAAAAAAAAAATGAAAGGACTGTGTTATTCCATTTAATGGAAATTATTCAAAAACTAGATATAATCAATTAATGAGCATGAAAAGATATTTCGCTTGTGAAAAGTGGAGCTTACCTTGGAGAATAATTGAACTTAAGAAACTTAAAAAGAACTGAGGCATTGATTTCTTTTTTTGGCATGCAAAAAATTCTAAGAACAAGAGTGAGTGGGAGAGTCTGTGGCTGCGGTGAGAGAATAAGATCATGTACCCATGAGACAACATGATGTGTACTCTAGCCAAGTAAGGTGTTATGGGAGTGCAGAATGAGGCACAGGAGTCGAACCCGGTGTCTGGACAAAACAAACACAGTCAGCAACTACTCTTCGCAGCAAAAGAACTTACTAAAGGTTTAAAGTTTCAAACTTAGCCTGGTTTGGGTCTCAGATATTATAGAAAGATTTACATGATCACCCAAAACCACCAACTTGTGTCACTTTCACAAAAGCGTTTTTCTAAACCATAATAGTGCACACAAATATTTTGTTTTGTTTGTTGTTTTTAAGTGCGCTAAAATGTCTGCAAATGTGCTCAAAAAGTTTGAAATGATTAAGATTCTTTAAATGTTTTTGAAAGAAGTCACATATGCAAAAAAATTGTGAAATATTACTACATTTTAAAATAACGGTTTTCTACTTTAATATACAGCATTTTAAAATTATTCCTGTGATGCAAAGCTGAATTTTCAGCATCATTACTCCAGTCTTCAGTATCACATGATCCTTCAGAAATCAGTCTAATATGAGGATTTATTGTTCAGTTATCATCATTCTCATTGATGCTCAAGTACTAATACTGAAAATTCAGCTTTGAAACCACAGGAATAAATTATAAATTTGCATGTAATAATATTTCACAGTTTTTTACTGTATTTTTAATCAAATAAAAGCAGCAGTAATTCCAAAAGTGTCCCCTTTCCAACTCATTGTGTAGTTAACATGTTCTAGAGGAATAGGGGTGAACATCAAGCTTTTGCATATATGCAGCGTCTACACTCAGGCGTAACTGAAAGCATTTTCCTCTATAGTGATAAAAGAGCAATTCAAGGCTACAGGCTGTTGAGAGCTGGGATACGCCAATGGTTTTTACCTGTCTTTCAACCTTTGAAGAAATCTTCCGAATGAGACCACCATCCTCAGCGTGTAAGCACATTATCCAAAGCAATGTTACAAGTACTTCTGTATCTTATAAACACATCACGTCCACTGTCCAATCAGACAAAGCAGACTAAAAACCCTTTCAGAGCTACTCTAATACCACAGGGCATATCTAATTCACTTCAAGGAAAGAAAAAAAAGTGTTCCTTACTTCCTTTCTCGAAGTTTCTGAATATATTCAAACTTAGGAGTCAACTTCCCGTTGGATGTAATTACAGCCTAGAATGAGAAAAACAATGCATTTAATGTAAATAATACTACTGCAATGTCCAACAAACAGATTAAAGATGCTAAAGTACCAGGATACTGCATTTCAATGTGTATCATGGTATATTTTGAAGTAACAAACTTGAATATGGAGATTTAGTCATGCAACATTCATAAATGAATTCAGATACAGTTCAGATTTTACTTTGAACTGTGTTTGACTTGGTAATTAAAAGGCATTGCTGTTAGTTCTCGGACTTATTTTCTTGCGATAGCACAATAATGATGGTCTCTAAACATTCAAAACTTTGGGGTAAGTAAGTTTATTTAAATTTTTTAAAAGAAATTAATACTTTCATTCAGCAAAGATGCATTAAATTGATCAAAATTTACAGTAAAAAGTGTTTAATATTTCAAAAACATGCTGTTCTATTGAACTTTCTATTCATTAAAGAATCCTGGGAAAAAAAAAACGCATTTTAATTGATAAGAAATGTTTCTTGAGCAGAAAATCAGCACATTAAAATGATTTCTAATGGATCATGTGACACTGAAGACTGGAGTAAAGCATCACAGGAATAAAATTACTAGAAAACTTGTAATAATATTTCACAACATTATTTTCAAAAACATTAGAAATCTTACCAACCCCAAACTTGAACGGTAGTGTATGTGTGGAAAAACGTTTTTTTTTTTCCTTTTTCTTCAATTCCGTTTGGTGTTGCTATGAACTTGAAATCTCCATACCGATCCGAGATGAGACCTTTACCTCAAATTAATCAGAAACGTGCATTTCAGATTTCCCAGCTATAGTTCCATCCCAAAAATCAATGGATGTTTGGAAGGACTCCAGCTGAAACGGCGCCACACATTTTTTCCACACATTTTTGAGTGCCTTCAACAAAATTTTGTGCAGAAGTTCACGACTGCGCACGAACTCAACTCAGATGAAGCTTTGCTCCATGGGGCAAGAGCAATTTAGAGGGAAGAAAAGGAAAATCTGTAAAAACACCCACTTACATCTCTGACTTGAGGAGAGAAATCCTCTTCCTCTAGCGGTCTGGTGGCGTCTGATGGGAGCTGTGGGTCAAAGGTTACAGTCACAAATCTGCTCAAATATTCACATATTAAATCCTCAACAAGGTAAGAAGTCTCTCGATCAGAACCACACTGGCACATGTTCAAAGCAATCCTCTCCAGAGCAAAGTTGTTGGGTAATTACTCACCACCCTGTGTGATATCTTACCATCTCCCAAATGTAAGGGAACAGCCGGTCACCAAAATACTCAGTCGCCTCAATAGGCAGCTGGGCGGGCAGGTTATCGATGGAGCACATGAGAATGCCGTTACCTTCCACGCTGCACAGAGGTTTGAAAAGAAGATTTGATAATGCTAGAACATTGTCAGGACGTTGCTATGGAGTCAAATTTAAGGTGTTGATGGCTGATTGGTGGTTGATAAATGGCCCACATGCAAATCTCTAAGACTACGTTCACACCGCCAGCCTTAAAGCTCAGTTCTGATTTAAGATCTTTTTGATTGGTCTTTCGGTGGTCAGAGCAGAAATGATGGTTGCTGCTCTCCGCATGTTTTTCCGTTGTTTCCGTGCTTGTTCATATGTAAATTGCGCAGTTATTTCACCAATTAGATCAAAAGTTCTGAAAAGCCACATACATTTAACCGCCCATAGACCCTCCCGTCAAAGAAATCAGGACCGATGTGGTTGAAAGTGGACAAAAGAGACGGATTAAAAACACTAAGTGTAGACGGGTCTTTCTCATCGACTTGTGATCTGATCAATTAAAACGCATCTTAATGCCAAGTGTAAACAGGGTCTTAGTGTAAATAGCTGGTAAAATAAAAATAAAATGGTTGTCTCATGACAAAATTGGTCCTGAAAGTGGCTTCATTGAAAGTCTATGGGACATTTTGCATTCATCATTAGGGGTTTGTTCAGTGGGAGGAAGAAGCGCCACACCTGTCATGGTCGATATGCTGGTTGGCATCATACATGCAGAAGGGTTTCTCAATAGTGGTACACTCTGTCATGAACTCAATGGAGCCGCCCGTGTCCGCAGAGATGTCGCAAATAGCCAAGAACCTGAAATTCACAGACAATCAGATGTGCCTGTTACTTCAGAAGGGTCGAATGGAGAGCTTTTATTTTACAGTGCCATTTTGGAGGCCAACAATACTATCAGAGGCTCACTTGTGGGGAAGCGCGGGGCAGCCGTGATCAGGTGATGACGACGCTGGTATAACGGGTCTGATCAGCCGCTGGGCGTCCAGTCGCCGCAGCAGTCTGGGCGTGTGAGGGTCCCAGTATATGCCGTTTATCAGGCAGGTTGTGTAAGGGGCCACCTGTGCAAACAAGACGACGTTTCTAATGCACTTTTCAAACACTGCAGCCAATAAAGGTGTGGTCACATTTTAGTGGGCAAAAAGGTCTGTTTTCTATGTAAATAACTTCAAACCAAGCAGCTTTCTGTTGCACAATGTGGCGAATCTACAGAACCAACTTGAAGCTTTTGCAAAATATGTGTAGAGAAATCTTTCATCCTCATAAGGAATACCCGATTGTGTGTTTTCCTATTAAAATGAGGATTGCGCCGCCGAAAATTTGCAAACAATGTCACCATTAGACATGGCTACAGGGTGAACCAATCAGCTGCCGGGTACATTTCTTGTGCGCACTCACGGTCTTCCTGAAGTGCGATGTGTAAAGCTCAGGATGGTGTTCATACTCCAGGGGGTCGTAGAGTCCGTCGCTCTTCCTCATCAGGTGGTGATGTCTGCTGATCACTGTGGCGTACACTTTGGACATGTCTGCAAAGAGGAATACCATCAGGCAGCTTGCAAACACAGCAAAGTATCGATTACTGCAAACACATCACATGAAAATACACTTCCTCTTATGTGCAACCATAAAACACAAGGAAATGGTAGATATACCTCCACTCTCAGAGACTTCCTTCAATTCATGAGGCTCCACGTACTCACAGGGAAGCTCATTGAAAATTTCTTGGGCACCCTGGAAAGGAATCGTAAGCCTAAAGTTTTTGCCTTGTTTTTCTATGTAAACATTGGTTAGATGGACGTGTTCGAGGCGTTTCACGTGTCTCACGTTTATAAACATGGCGTTCTAAAAACACAGAGAAGTTAAAAGAAATTCAACTTTAAAAAAATGCATCAAGATTTTATTCATTCTACCCCGCATATCACATCTCAAACACCCTTTCACAACGTTTTGATTTTGTTTTTAGGGTCTACTAGAATAGATTTTCACATATTTGACATTGTTGAAGCACCTCTCTTCCCAGTCAGTCAGCATCGCTCTGTTCAGTTCCTTTCTCTAAGAAGCCCCTCCTTGTGAAAAGCTGTGTGCTCTGATTGGTTGGCTGGACCAGTGTGTTAAACGATATAGAGTGCGCACCGATTAATAGAGAATAACTCCCTTTGGAGTGACTTTGTAACTCTGAAGACTGTTTTCATGGCAGCATTACACACAAAAGAAAGATGAAAATGCAAAAAAAGCATTATAGGCACACTTACCTTGGACACATTGCCGGTGCCAGTG